>VUQH01000793.1:23974-40873 GCA_015106775.1 Etroplus canarensis | reverse complement strand
GCAGGGGCAAGAGGGGATATATATATATATATATATATATATATATATATATATATATATATATATATATATATATATTTACACATCCACCTGAGCCCAACTTTTTTTCTTATAATCTTCACTTCACAAACACAAAAAAAGCAAATATGCATCAGTTTTTGAAAAACAAAGTGAAGTTACTAGATTTTTCACTGCATAGAGTTCAGGTCCTCTGCCTAAGATAAAAATACTTTTTTTACAGCTCTTCTCACAGACTTTGTCCTCACAGGCAAAGCAGAGATAGCAGCCTAATCAGGAGGTGATGACAATGCAGACAGATTCACAACAGCACATAACACCCTCCCTAAACCGTTGCACTGCTGTCAAAACTGAGGGCTGCTCCTGTCCTCCCTGATATGTCAAGCTTCTCCTTGATCTGTTCATTTGGTACCCAGTGTTCACATTTGCTTTAAGAAGCTCAGAGACTAGAGTGAAGAACTTTACATTTGGAACACCTATCATGACTAAGCCACACAGAGTTAATGGAGAGAAACAATGGCAAGCTGTTAGCATGGCACTCACACTCTGTAAATAGCAGTTACTTCTGCAAATGAAGACAGACTTTATTGATTATGAATATTCATCAAGCCCCTCTTTTCCTTGTGGTACTTCTGAGGACCATGAAAACCTTTATTTGGAAATAAAAGCCTTGTGAATTTTGTAAAGAAAGGGTTAAGCCTTGTCTTCAGTTTTCTTTAGTATAAATATCATTCTAGGCAATTAGAAAAATTAAACCAATTACACTAATGAACTGATTTTGTCCCTTTGCCCTGTTTGGGCTCAGCACAAAAAAAAAACCTTTATCATTTTACTCTGTGAGAGTGCAGTAATGTTGTGATTTATTCCAGAGCAGTAAAATGTATTAGGCTGAGAGCTTTCTGGCTCATACATAGACATTATTAATTAACTCCACAGACATTCATTTCCTCCTCAGCTCCACTTATCACTGATGAAGAGGGATCATTGTTATTGATGAACTTTTTTAGCTCCAAGTTTATTTTCTTATAGTATTCAACACAATCTATTTTTTTCTTCCTTTTTAAACGATGAGTGTTTATTTCTCAAACTGCCATATAAAAATGACTGAAGTATCACAGCTTGAAAAATTCGGAATTTATCACACTGCTAGACCAAAGGCACCAGAAGCTCCAAACATACATATTCTAAATTCTTCTTGCAACAGTCACCCCTAAATTGTTTGGAGAGCATGAAATAGCAAAACAAAATGCACTAGTGTGGACAGCAGAGAACACCTTGTTCAGTCCGTTTAGTTTAATAATCCCCACCCAGTGGAGAATGCAACACAATGCATGGCAACAGATCATTTCACAGCAGTGCTGACATCTCCATCCAGTTGGCAGATACAGTAAAAAAATATCTAGCCAGTTTTTTTTTAATGTAATAACTTCAACAGAAATCCAGGAGAGAAGTTAACCCACTAGTGAGGAACTTTATAGTGAAATCTTTTGTCAGGCAAATTCCCTGTATGTATTAATTCATTTTCCCCCTTTAATTGGAAGCCCAAACCTCAACACAGCAACAGATGCTTACAGAATATGTGAATCAAGCGAGTGAAAATGGAAAATGGCATCTGTGCTTCATACATGAAGGGACACGGCTGCCCATTGTACTGTAAAACCAGGTCTTACTGCAGGGTCTGCAATCCCTGCAAGACAGCACTGTAATTTCATTTATCACGCCTCAGCATGCACCAAATCAGACATGGATGCTTCCTATTCATCCACCGGTGTGCAGGTTTTTAGAAGGAGCAGGGATGGGGGAGGGTCAAAGAAACACTGGTGGGTGGGTTCAACTCGATTCTAGTGTTGTAGGAGTCCTGAAGTGGAACAAATTCAGCACGGAAGCGCAGTTAAAAGGTGGTGGATACACAGGGGAGACTTGAGAGAAATGGTGGGAATGACATGTGCAGACATGCAAGGGCTTTAGTGGAGGAGCAGGGAAAGGAACCCTGAGAAGGCAGAGTAAGTATTGAGACTATCCAGTTCACAGAAAGCCAGATGTTCTTGATGAAAACAAGGGAGTGTTTCATAAAATGCTTCATCACACTTTTTATCCCTAAAAGATGCAAATGACAAAATAACCTGTAGAGAACAGGGGAATTTTATGGAGAAAGATGGAAGAGGAAAAAATAAGTTTTGATGTTTGAGAACTAGATGGTTTAAAAAAAAAAGTGTGTTGAGCAATAACCATCAGCAAACTATATTATTTAAAGCAAGAACTATTACAGAGAAAGGGGGAGCTTCCAGAAATTACAGGAAATGGCAGTTTGGAGCATAATATTTACCAGCTCTCTCTCCTTATAAAGAGGAACTCAGACATCTGAATCTCAATCAGGCTCACAGTCAGTCACATTCAGGACAAATTAACCTAAAGTGTTTGAATTCAGGAGTATTGTGATTATATGATCTGTAGTAACAATGGCTATAAAAAGCCTGGAACTATGTGAACTCATTAGTACATTATGAGTGAATCATTATACTAACATGTTTCTGATTACTGATGACAAAAATACGATGAGAGTCAAATGTGCATGCACTAGCTGGGGAGTAGAAATAGAAGAAAAGCCAAGATTAAGCATTATAGTGTGGTTAGAACATGGTTTCTGTCCAACTGTGGTCATGTGGTGTGATTTCCAGTAAACTTTAAGTTTTTTATCACATTACTTCCTAACTAGACAGACTGATATCCCTGAAGTCTGACTTTGTGCTCTACTGTGATCATCACAGTAGGCATGTAGACATAGTCAAGACAGCCTGAAGTTCAAACTGAGCATCAAAATGAGGATGAAAGGTGATTTCAGTGATTGAACGTGGCATAATTGTTGGTGCCAGATGGGCTAGTGTTTTTTTAATAACTGCTGATCTACTGGGATTTATCTGCACAGCCCTCTGCAGGGTTTATAAAGAATGGTTTGAAAAAGAACTATGCTGAGTGTGGCAGTTCTCTGGGTGAAAATGCCCTGATGCCGGAGGAGAATGGTCAGAATAGGAAGGTACCAGTAACTCAAATGACCTTTCATTGAAACCAAGGTATGTAAGAAGAGCATCTCACAATACACAACACTTAAAGCTGATGAGGACCACACCGGGTGCCACTACTGTCAGGCAAGGTACAGGAAATGAACCTATAGTTTGCGCACGCTCTCCAAAACTGAACAAGAGAAGATTAGGAAGTGTTGCCTGGTCTGATGAGTCTCCATTTCTGCTACAACAGTCAGCTGTCAGGGTAAAAATTTGTAGTAAACAACATGAAAGTGTGTATCAACAGTTCAGGTTGCTGCTGGTGCTGTAACTGTCTGGAATATTTTCTTGGCACACTTTGTGGTGCTTAGTACATCGTTTAAATACCACAGCCTGCCTGAGTGGTAGTGTTGACCATGTCCCATCCCTTTATGACCACAGTCCACCCATCTTCTAATGACTGCTTCCAGCACGATAACATGCCATGTCATAAAAGTTCAAATCATCTCAAACTTGTTTTCTGAACATGACAATAAGTTCACTGCACTTAAATGGCTCCACAGCTACCAGATCATCATTATCATGTCAACATGGACCAAAATCTCTGAGGAATGTTTCTAGCACCTTACTGAATCTTTACCAGTAAGAATTAAGAGCAAAACAGTGTCCAATCTGACACTAGCAAGATGCAGCTATTGAAGTGACCAATGTGTGTACTTACCGTTCACTAGCACTTAAATTCAGGTAAGTTATTTACTATGTTCACATTCAAGCATCACCAATTGAAAATGGATTGCCCTACGGCAAATAACCACCTTCTATGTGGAATGGTTGCTACTAAATATTTAGACCCACTAACTGCCAGGCTAGCATTTACTTGCTCTCTCTCTCTCTCTCTCTATATATATATATATATATAGATAAATTTATATACATATAGTAAAATCAGAATCACAATACTTTATAATCCCCAGAGGGAACTGTAAAAGTAAACAAAGGTCTAAATTCTGTAAATGAAATTCATTTCTGTTAAATAATGACCTTATCAGGAAATATTTTACATTTTTAACTAATTACTAAATAGCTGAATATGCAGATTTTTGCCCTTAAAGTCAATGAACACTGCCAAATTTAAAACATTTACTTATGCATTTATGCATATATTTATGCAAGAGAGGAAGGAAAGAATATCAGCTCTCCATAAAATTGTAAGTGATTTGTTAAAGGCAGTCTAGTTTACTTTTTTTGGACTATGCTAAAGCTTACCACAACAATCAGTTTACACATTTACTTTAATTCTTTAATAACCAATGAATTGTTTCATTCATGCAATCAAATTAAGGGATCTTGAAAGTGGGTAGAAGGGACTTCGAAATTAGACAGGCTATTTATTTAACTTTAAACCTGGACACTCAAGCAGATGTCACCTTCATTTTCAGCTTGGCCAAAGCCAAAGAATGTTAGACATTCACTGCAGATATTTTGGAAGGGAAGCAGCAAAGGTGACACCAATTTTGTTTAGGGTTGTTGGGGGAATTTATGTTATCAAGTACATTTGTGCTTTTCTTGCAGTGACAATCCTAAAACCGTTTGCTGCTGTGACAAAGCTCTGTTCACATCCACGATGCGCTCATAAAAGTGGTCAGATGAAACCCATCATCTTCATTTCATTAATAACGAGAAAAACACAGGAGGGGGACACTGGGGTCTGAGAGGGATAAGCTAGGGCTCATGTCAAACTGGGTCACTGTCAGCACTGCTGCAAGGAGTTCCTCTTCTGGTTCCAAACGATCCCTTTATCCAGCAGCTTTTGGTTATGCATGAAAATTCGGCTCCAGCATGTCAGTTATTACATCTTTTAGTGATTTGTTTCAACAGTCCAATCCTTTGCTGGAACAAACATCGAGTGTGCACTTTGAGATTAACACCACTGAAACTTTGGGGACTGATGTGATGAAATGACATTATTTTTTTTTTTAACGATCTCTCTAATTTCCAAGTAGTATTATGAACTTACAATTTTGATGAAATGAATTCATGGCAAATAATGGTTAAAACACTGTTAAAAGAGACAATGAACGCAATTTTATGCATTTATTCATGTAGTTATTCCACTCTGATTCAAAGGCTCAAGGCTGGGTCAGCGGTTTAATAGCCAAAAATACTCTAGAGTTTATGGTTAATTTTTTTTTAAATCTCCTTCACGTTTTCTCTTCATTTTTTGTACCATCCTTAAAAATGCCACAAAACTTTGAAAAGTGCATTTTTGTGAATAGCTCCAAAACTTTTCAAGTTGTTCATATAACCCCATAAAAATGTTCCCCATCATCAAGGCTTGTGAGGTCACAAATTTGCAACAGGAAACCACCAACATTTTTTCCCCAAAGGTTTTATAACCATCCTGTTCAAACATTCTATTTTTATCTTTTTACACAGCCAGAGAACAAAAAAGATTGAACATAATAAACTCCCAAACCTTTTGTACAGAGAAATCAAACTAAATGAAGAAAACATCTCTTATATTAGTCCATGTTTTATCCTTTGAATCCCCTCTTGCATTTGCCATTAAATTGGGAAGGGAGACACAACAGTGTCAAAATGAGGCTCTCTGTGTTGTACGCAACGTCACTCAGTCTATTTCACTTGCTGGTTTTATCCGTTTTATATAGAATATAAACCAGCAAGTCTAGGCCATTCAAAAAGTAATCCAGTAATGTCTATGATGGTGTGTGTGTATCTGTATGTGTGTGTGTGTGCGCGCGCGCGCATTCAAAGGTTATCATTGTGAATGTGTCAGGAGTAGGCAAACCTAAATTAAGTGTACGCATGTCTGTGTGTGTTAAGAGTCTCATAGTTCAAGCCAGTCCGAATCCCTCTGAGCATTCCTGAATGGCCAACAGCAGCATATGTCTCAGCTTCTCATAGCTCTCATAGGCTGGAAGGTCCAGCTGGTTAAAGCTGAAAGTGACAAAGAGAAAATATTAAAGTTACATTTTCAAGGTTTTGCTCCTTTTAGGACTAATATAACAATTTTTACCAGGTATGAGCAGATGGCAGGCGGTCAGTGGATCGATCATCACGGTGGATCTGGAACTTTTGGATGCCGTTCATGCCCTCAAGAGCTGCAAAACCCTGGAGAGGAACCTTGGATGTGCCAGTGACAAACTGTAGAAACTTGGCCCGGTCTGCCTGATCAAAGGACCGCAAGGCCCTCCAGAACCACTGAATCTAAAAGAAAATGAACAAAAGCAGATGAGCTATAAGCATGCTCAAAACATACATTTTTATTTTTCTGTCTGAGAGACAAAATGGCCGTAGCCAGAAACTGTAATATACAGGGAATAATGCCAAAATGTTATTTTAACTAATATGTAAGAGTCTTTAGGTTAAGACAACATTTCGGGTAATTTACACTGCTTATCAATCTTTCCGAGTCACATTCAGTACTATATTTCATGTTTGAAAATTCACATGAAACAGTTCAAATAAAGTGTCTACAGCACTTCCACATGTCCTGGGGTTGCTTTTTTAATGGGATACGGATAGTTTTTCCCATAGGGAAACTCATTCACTTTATTTAACTCATATATTAGCTGACTAGGTATAAGTCTTATTTGTCAAGTCCTCCAGGAGGAATTGTGCACAAGCTGACCACCGAAACAGCCTGTTAATACCAGTTCCCTGACATGTTAGTAGACATTCAAATAAAAATGCTGCATGTGTTTGCTCATCCCTACCTGGATGGAGCTGGACTGGTATTTGTGATATTCAGTGTTGGCCTTGAGGTCATCAATATCAATAGCTGGCAGGCCAGAAATGAGCAGTTCCAGCTCCTGCTCAGTGAAGATGGAGATCAGCCTCTTGGGGATGATTTCGTAGAAACCCTCAAGAAAGGCTGCCAGTTGCTTGCGAATTGCACCTAGAAGGCAAGTCAAAGCATTCAATAAGAACTCTTTCTGCAGAAGTGGGAATAGTTGGAAAATCTTCACTAAATAATGTAACTGAGCAACAGCTGAAGGATGCTGCTCAATTATACAGCTTTTACTTCAAAGTTTTAGTGCTGCCACCTAGTGGCATCATTTAGACTAATATATAAACTAATATATACCGGTTGAACATTTCAAACTGGTTCTGTTAATTAAAATGATCCATTTGCCCTGACTCATGTTTTTTCCACAACAAAAATTTACCAAAGGTTTAATTTAAATATTAATAAGAGACATTACCTGTCATCTTCATCTGGCACACCAAGTGGACATACTCCTTTTTGTTTTCCTCTGTTACAAGAATATTGGCTCCATTTGGCTTGAGGTCTCTGACTTCACAAACCCCAAACTCCTGGACCTAAACATACACAGAGTCAAAGACATTCCAAAATATTAGCCCTAGATAACAGCAACATTTTTCAAGGCTTCAGGGAATTAAACCTTAACAGCACATGGTTCAGAGCATTCAACATATAGAGAATAGACCCTAACCTCTGTGCTGAATGTCAGCTCATAGCCCAGTGTTGAAACATCATTTTCCAATAGGTACACCAAGCCCTGGAAGAATGGATAGTCCTCGCTTTCCATGTCTGTATACCTGCATATACCACAAAAATATAAAACTATTATTCACATGTTCAAGAAAAATCTATAGCTGTTCAGTACTAGTTCCTGCAACATTTAGTGTAGTAATCAACTAAGCAAGGTTTTTTGGGATAAGTACTTTAACTGGAAAATATTAACAATCAGAGTGCTTGGCTGTAATGGCTGAAAGTTCAAATACCTGACACTCTTGCCCAAGATGTGCTTGTAGAAGCTGCGGGTGAAGTAGCATTCCAATAACCGATTATCATAGACTGCCTTGGCCACAACACGACCCACAAACTTAAAGTAGCTGAGGTGGTTGGGGTTGCAGTGAGATGATGGATTGATGGTGTAGGTGACACGGTCCCCTGGTGAAGTGCGGAACAGTGCATACATTGGGTTGAACATCTCCCGGGAGATGATCATGTACCATTCCCTCAGCAGGCCACCAGCATCCTGGCCCTCCTCCCCTTCAAAAACAATGTACCTGTAATGGAAGGGGAGCTGATCAGACTGAGAGTCTTTGAACTGAGAGAACAGGTATATAGATGAAGAGTAATGAAGCCTTACAGCCTATTCTTCATATCTTCTGGGCTCTTGCGATGCAGCTCCCTGTAAGAGTCCTCAAATACATGATCTCTTCTCACATGTACAGCCATGTCCTCCTTCCTCAGGCCTTCATCCAGTCGCTCCAATTCCTGGCGGAAGTACCTGCAGAGATATATAAATACAGCAGGTCAATTATTTTTAAAAAAACAAACAAAGCAAAATGAAACAAAGTGCAACAATGAAGTGCAAGATATTTCCCCTTACTTCCTCTTAACATCAAAGTCTAAGATGCGTATGTAGTCAACCAGTACTGCAAAAGGTCCATCAGCCAAGTGAGTGGTTGACTGACGCAGGATCTGATTGAGCACTGTGCGGTGAGTTTCTAGAAGGAATAAGGATAAGTCCTATCAGAACCTATACCACACTTTAAAACAAAGCTTTATCATTTTTTCGTATTTAAATATTTTTGGCTTACCGGCAAAGCGCAGGAACTTCTGGGTGTCTGGTGGCAGGTTTGAAGAGATGTGCATGGAGGATGGTTCCCTGGAAAAGAATGGGTCAAGAGATGAAGGTGTGGCAGGTGTAAGGGGTGCTGGGGACAGTGGAGGAGGTTCATCTTTGATGTGAGAAAGCTGGCTCTCCCGTGTATCCCTCACAGGTGGTTTGCTCTCTCGCTCCGTGGCATGGACTAGAAAGAAGGCCTCCACAGCAGGCTGGAGAACTGAGGAAACAACATTCGGGAAGATATTACTTAACCCCCGACAGGAATAAGAATATAAAAGTCACATAAACTATGGTATAAATGAATCTTTTTTGCCCCACTTACCCAGTACGGCATGCTGGTCATGGGACTCCTCCAACTCTTTCAGACACTCCCCGAGCATGTCCCATAGTTCATCCAATAACAGCTGCTCACTGAGAAGAGGAAGATCTGGAAGTCTCTCTTCACTCTCTGGTTGACCATTTCCATCTTCATCTAATAAAGAAAATACCAATATAGAATGAATGGTTTCATCAACTCTGCTGCCGATCACCTCAAAATTATTTTGATTCTTAAAAAGCTCACTCCAGAGTTTGTGAACAAACCCATGCTTATCTACTTGCATTACAGCTGCTTGTTTCACAATAGATCTTCCCTCTCTTCTAATCTTAATCACCATAATGATAGAACTCAGCATATAAGACACTGATGCAAATTTTACAGCATTTTAAGCAGAGCTAACAAGTCAAACTAATGTGAACTGCAGAAAATTACAAAGCAATGTATTAAAAAATGATAACTTGTGTCCTTTCTCAGCTGTCACAAATAACACCCAATTTAGTGAATACATGTAACTGGTCAGTTAAAATTCATTAAGCAACTGCTTATCATAAGATAAACCCATGTCCAGGAAAATATAAAACATTTTTAATTAGAAACTCTCCAATTAGAAGTAGGAATCCTTTACTGAAAATACAAAATCACAGTGAACCAGGTTTTATTTAAAGTTTCATATGCAGGATGCTAGTGAGTCATACCTAAAGGTGCAGCATCCTGCTCTAGAGGAGACGGCTGGTCCACATCCATTGGAGAATCATCTCTCTGTGCTGCCTGCGATTCTGAAACTGACTGCCCTTCGGACTAAAGAAAATAAACCAGGAAGAATCAGAGGTAGAGACAGAGAATGAATAACAGAAGAAAAAAAATCACAGCAGACTTCATGATAAACATGATGGTTTGTTTCATAATTAGGAATGCACCGATTTATCAGTCGATATTTTCCTCGCTTACTGTAAACAGCCTACTGGCCAGTTTATCTGAGCATAATAAATTTAGGTGCAAAATTTATTTTCATAGATACTGTAACAAGCTGAAAAAACTGAATGAACTGCTGTTATTAACATCAATATTAACAGAATCGGAGCATCCCTAATAGTGATCCATCTTGATTGAGATCACCATGCAAAATGACATTCCCATGATCCACTGAGAGAGGAGAGCAAGTAAGGAAGGAAGAAAGGTGGGGGGTGGCCAAAAAGCACAAAGCAACATCAGCCAGCAAACAGACAATTTCAGTGAAACAAAAACAGTTTGGAGCAGGCAGTACAATGACATGTAAACCCTATCAAAACTAGAATATGTCAATGCGAAGACACTGATTAAGAATGCAGTGAATCACTGGCCCATCTGTCTCTCTGTTGGAGCTGTAAATGTTCATTATAGCAGCAGAGCAGTATCACAAAGCACTTAAGGTAGCAGACTGAAGGGTGAATGTACACTGCATTATGTTGTTTACAGATCATCAGCTAAATTAACATAAAATGTTATGAGAATTTTTAAAATTAAAAAAATGTAATATAGCTAATGGGTTAGCTCACTGAATTAAATTCCCCAAGCCAAAACAGGCAAATTCAAATCAGACATGCCTTATGTTGGTAGCAAATGCCTAATGGCCATTTTATAGTATTTATCTTGATGACCACCACATTAAGTATGAGTAACTATACTGTGAAGGTCATACTGTGTAGCTGTTTTAAAGCATTCAAATAATCAAATATAAGTGTGTGAGTAAAAGAACGCCTGCTGTCAGTGTAGCCCATGCTAACCGTGGCAGCAGCAGCCGTGCCAACAGGGGGAGCAGCCCCAGCAGGAGCATGGGGGGCAGCCACTGAGGATCCGGCAGCAACGGCGGCAGAGGCAGAAGGGGCGGTGGGTGGGGGGGCCTGTTGGAGCCGACGTGCCCGTTGCCCCTCTCTCACCATCTGGATGATGGCATCAGCCTCGGCCTCCAGCTGACGTACAGCAGCCTGGATGCTGCTTGCTGAGCCCAAACTGGTAGAGCCTTGCCATTGACAAAGGAAAGAGGCATTTTAATCACCTGAGACATGAAGGTACTGTACACAAACATGAAGAATATAATGTACATGTAGCATCATTGTACCTAGTCGCCCTGTCTGTTTAGCTTTCTTGTTGGCACGTCGTGTGTCCTCACGGAGCTGGATAATAACCTGCAGGACTCGCAAGAAAAACTTCTGTGTTGATGTCTTGGATGTTAGTGAGCTCATACAAGGAAGCTGTAATTCACGTCCACCAAGTGTGCGCTTCTGTGCTGCAACAATCACCACACTCTCTGACCCGTCAAATCTGCATCCCAATAAACAAAAGCATACAAGGAATCAGAATTTGTAGTCATGAGATATTAACCATCATGAAAATTCCACTCTGGTAACTTTTGGGGCTAAAAAACAAACAAACAAAAAAAAAAAAACTTATGCCAGTATCTCTCGTCTCTAGCTAACCTGCTAGTCATCTTGCCCTTCAGTCTGGCTGTTACAGAGGAATCCTCAGGTGGAGCATCTGGGGAATGTGAATCAGCTTGTGCCCGTCTCTGCTGCTCCAAGTTGTACTCTCTAAGTTCGGCTAGTAAAGTCCCTGAAAGAGAAATAACATTCACAAGGTCTGTAAAGACAAAAATGCCCTTTCTTAACCCTAGTACTGCAGGACCTCAATATATTGATGTCCCAGATAAGTTTTGTGTACTGCCCCAGTTGTCTATATATTGATCACCTCCAGTGTTTTCAATCACTGCAGATCGTCTAGCTGGTTATATAGCTGGCTGTACAAGGGTTCAACAAAAAAGGCACGAGAACTTGCATCTGTATTGTTGTCCAAAACTTACCAATCTGTTTGCAAAGAGTGTATCCGAGATGTCTTGCTCCACTAAGCAGCAGTCTGAGCACAGTGTCTCTGGTGGCACCGTCTCCTCTAGATAGCTGCAGCAGAATGTTGGCTGCATCCTCCAGACCCTCCTCTGAACATGAGTGAGATGTCAACACCTTTTAAAAAGAAAGAAAGAATTGTTATACAAACACATTAGGGGTTACTAATCAAATTGCAGAATTGTATTAAAAAAAACAACAGAAAAATAGATTAAAAAGTATATAAAGATATCAATTTATCAAAATGTCTTTTTGAATTCTAAAAAGCAACAGTGATAAAATTTTCTAAGACTGAAGATTATTTAGTGATCCAGCGTAAATTATCAGTTTCCAGCATTAGTCCATGTTGCAAGACTGTCCTAAGATTAAGGCTGAAGAAGCTGCTGTTGACGTTTCTCAACACTGAGAGCCACCACTAAAGGTGTATTCACACTATCAGATCACTTTTGTGCCTGACCATGTTTGACTAGAAAGATTGTGGCATACTGTTCCCTGGCCTGTCTGAAGAGGTAAACCAGGCCTAGCCATATCCAAACATGGAACTAACACTTCCTTAAAAACTGCTTCCATAAAAACTGCTTCTAAAAAAAATAAGACCCTAATTATTCTAAGAATTGTATAAAATCACGAATCTCATTGTGCTCTGCAGGGACACTTTTCAAATGTGTGTAAATGTGTCACAGAAAGAGGGACCAAGTGTGAAAGAGAGGAGTTGGGATGCTTTATGCTCAATGTAGTTAAATCAGTGACAGAATTTTTGGTGAGATTTGAACTTTAAATAAAATCCCTAGATGACTTTTTTCACATCACCCAAAGGGATCTGAAAAAAGTGACACTCATCAATATCATTTGTCTGAATCACGGTAACACTTCACAATAGTCAATCTACTGAAGTCCCGTCTGCCGTTATTCCTGAATGTATAAACAAGTGTAGGCATTATCATAATTCAGCTCAATTATCGGGTACTCTTTTTGTAAGTGCGTCAGACAGATATACTGCAGACGTTGTGATACTTCTGTAAAAACTTAATATAAAAAATGTGTTCTTACTGACAAATTAAAAAGGTAATTGTACAAATAGAATTAGATCAGTTATAATTTAGGACTTAGGGAGCAAAAATAAAGCAGTCTAAATGTGTTTATGGCAAGGTCAGACTGTTCATACACTAAAAAAAATCTTTCGAGGAAGCTGGCTTTTCCATCTTTGAAGCCCACGCTGCTTATTATCTTAAGCCCCTTAATGTAAAATTTCACTACAGTTTAATGTAGAACCACAAACAAATCAACTTCCACTTCAATAATTAAACTGCTTTTTATCATCTCTGCCCTTAGCTTACCAATAGCCCTGATTTAACTGCTCATTGGAGAAATATCTTGAGAAAATACTTCCCGTGACGCTTCTTTAAAATTCTTTTACCATACCTCCACAGAGAGTTGAAGCTGTTTCTCTGTCAGTCCAGTGGAGGCCATCTTTTCACTCTCTGTATTGCTAGCAGTTCCCTTCTGTTTTCCTGTTTAACAAAACATTGCCCCAAAATACACATCATTGTTTTCTAATAAAGTCAGTTATTTTGTAAGGCCTCAGTTTATAATTTAGTGACATCTTATATTGACAAACTACCTGTAGAGGTTGTTCCAGTAGATGTGGGTATAGTGATTGTTGTAGAGGATGTCTGGGAGGTTGCTAGATTTGTCCCTGAGGATGTACCCTGGGCTGCAGCTCCTATGGAGGCTCCTGAGCCTGCCACAGTGGACTGAATAGAGCCCACTGACGCTGCACCTTGCGCTGTGACTGAGGCGATAGCTCCTGAGCTGGGTGCCGTGTTGGGGTTGGCAGCCTGTGGAGTGGGGTGTCCAGCAGGCACCTCGGTGGCTTTGTTATCAGGTAGGGCAATAGATATGAGGGAGAGCAGACGCAGCAGCTTTTCAGTGAGCAAGGAGCTCCGTCTGATGACAGGGTGGGACAGCATGTTCATCAGCTGGCCTAGAGGGGAGGTCTCTAAGCTGAACTGGGCTCCCTCAACCTCGGAACTGCCACCAAGAGGCACTGTCTTCATTGAGGCTTTGCCCTTGCGGCTGACATTCATGTTGTCAAGCTTGACCAGTAGGTCCCAAAAATCAGTGGAGATTCCCAAAGACTGGGGAATAGTGGCAGATGACCCCAGGGAGTTCTGGGTGTTGGAGGGATTAGGGTTGCTCTGAGACTGTGACCCTGACCTGGAGCCCCCACCTCCACCCCCTCCCCCAGAGGAGCCCGAACAAAGACGAGAATCCAGGTCAGAAGATGAAGTCGACAAATCCTTACAGCGTTGCTGTGTAAAGTGGCTGGGGAACACCTACATGAAAAGAAAACAACATTGAATAACTTGTTTTCAAAGTTTTATGGCAAATAATGGAAAATAGATGCAGCAGATTTAGATCAGTACAGGTGGACCTTCACCTTGGCTAGTTGGATAAGTGTGTCCAGCACATGTCGACAGACCACTGGAGCCGCTTGTGGGTGGATGTGAACAGTGGAGCCTCCACCACCACCACATGTGACACTTGTAGCAGCGCCTGAAACTCCTCCCCCCAATGTCCCAGAACTTGCAGAGCTTCCAGCTGAATGCCGGTCAGCATGCTTCCGACCTGATGCTCGTTGAATTTGGAAAATGTTTGTCCGGCAGCCCAAGGCTGCATCCATAGAAACAGAAAGCCAGGAAAGCTGGCTGGAGCTGCGAGACTCCACCCTGTTCAGTAACTCTAAGGAGGAAGCCGGGGATGAGGAAGAAGAGGAGGATGAAGAAGAGAGGGAAGAGGTGGCTGAGCCCTTTCCTCCACAGCTTCCCTGGTTGGTCCTCTTGCCACGAGAGTCCTCCAGACGTGAGGTCTCCACACATACCTCACTCTCACTGCTGCGTTGGAGGATGGATAACAGACTGCGAATGACCCAACCACGTGTCTGAGAATGATAGCAGAGGTTCCTGAGCACACGGTGCAGACGGCTGGTATTGAGCTTCGGTTCATCAACAAACAGCAAAACCAGCAGGCAAGACAAGGCCTCATGGTCCAGGAGCAGTCGTCCACGTAGGCGCAGCAGAGAGTCCACACTTGAACTGGAAGGTCTGAGAAACAAAAGCAACATGAAATCACAGTTCCTATATTCCTCACGCATTTTTAAATTTTTAAACAAAATTTTAAAAATGAAAAGCAAAAGATTAATTTTGCAAAAATGAAATCAAAATCTCCTTTTACCTATGGTTTGTTCCTCCCCCCATCTGAAACGTGCCCCCTCTCTGCACAGCCAGCCGGGTGTACTGGACGCCACGATTGCTTCCTAACCGGCTAGTGAAGGCTGGCGAGCGCAAGATGGCTGAAAGGGCTGAAGATGAGCTATGACCAAACAGTCTCTCGTGCATCAGTTGTCGCTGACGGGCCTCTTGCTCTCTGCGTAATGCAGCAGCTTCAGCAGCAATGTCTGGAGGCATAACAGCCAATACGCTGTCCTCCATGTCTTCAAGGACACTACGACGGAGCTCTGAGGGTAGGGTCTGAATGAAAGTTACGGGATCCAGAGGGGTGTCTCCTTGTGGTGGCTGCTGGGCTAGCTCCCTACGCTGCTGCTCTGCTCGTTGCTGGGCAAGAACCTAAGACAACCAATGGCACACTTAGTGAAAAGAAGTAATTATCACTGGCTTCTTGACTGATTTGTTTGAAATGATAACCAAAAGAGTAATCATTTAATTTAATGCAATCTTCTAACACTGTAATATCTCTCACCTCCTCCTGGATGGCAGGTGGCAACGCAGCCAGAAATTCAGGGCTGACCTCTGTAACCCCTGGCCCCCCAAGTACAGCTGCAGTAGAAGAGGGCAGGCTTGTAGCAGCTGGAGGACGGGAGGGTGGTCTGATGCCAAGCTGATTTTGTAACACCTCTCTGCGGATGTCCTCAGGAAGAGCTGCCAAGAAGGAGGGATCTACACCCTCTGGCAGACTGATACCTGCCGACACAAAACATCACAAAGCAAAAGAGATGTAATATCCTATTAATGCAGATTATGGCCCAATCCAATGTAGAGAATCAGTTTGCATCAGGAACAAAAATGGACATCTTGCAAGACACGTTTACGATGGAATGTTAGAATTTTTGTCGGTCTTCATCTCTGCATCATGCTATCATAAGATATTTGTGTGAAGTTCTGTCATAGTTAGGGTATGAATGCTTGAGTTACAGCAAATGAAATCCCTAAAACTCGGCTGGTATGCCACCACCTTCAAATCTGACTGTATGATCTTGACCTCTGATCCCACAATCTTTTATCAGATCTTCTACCCAATCATAGGTACCAACCACACAAAGTTTAGTAAAGATCCAGCTAACAAGCTAGCTCCTGTAGACAGATGGACAACCTAAAAACATAATGCCTCTGTAGTGGAGGCATAAAAATGTGATTTCTAAGGTTAATGGTGCCCTTGACCTTTCGCTACCAAATTCCCATCAGTACATCCACGTGAACATTTGAGCCAGATATTATGAAGTCCACTCCAGGTGTTCCTAAGGTACCATGTTCTATTAAGTAGAACAGAATAGATATATCCCAGTAACCTTGACATTTCATCAATAAATCTGATCAGTTCACCCTTGAGTCTACTGAACATTTTAGGCAAATATTAAGAAATTCCTTTAAGATGTTGAACAGACATTGTGATCACCTCTTTTTCTCGGTGCTAGTGTCTTGTTGTGTTGTCTTTTCATTGTGTCTTTCATGTCTACTGTTTTGCACTATTTTGATTTTTGCAATATCTTCATCTGGTTTAGATGAAAAGGGTTCTGTTCTTGCATTGTCTGCAACTACACTATGTTGCACACGTTTTGGGTTTTTTTTTCGGTTTTAATTTTAAATTGCTTAAAAAAAATCCTTCCTGTCATATGTCTATATGTTTATATGTTGCACCACGTCCTGGAGAAACGCTGTCTCATTTCACTATGTTCTGCGTCAGCTGTATATGGTTGAAATGACAAATAAATAGCTCTTGAATCTTGAATCTCTTGAATCATGGGAATAGGACAGATGGATGAA
>VUQH01000793.1:7484-23954 GCA_015106775.1 Etroplus canarensis | reverse complement strand
TCTGCAACTACACCATTTTTCACACGTTGCACTTTATTATTTATTTATTTATTTTTTCTCAAAGTTTTAATTTTAAATTTTAAACTGCTAAAAAAAAAAAAAAAAAAAAACCTTCCTGTCATATGTCTGTATGTTTATATGTTGCACCAGGTCCTGGAGAAAGGCTGTCTCATTTCACTCTGTTCTGCGTCAGCTGTATGTGGTTGAAATGACAAATAAATAGCTCTTGAATCTTGAATCTCTTGAATCATGGGAATAGGACAGATGGATGAACCAAAAATAAACTAACAAGTAAGACAATGGAGGTTGATGCTGCAAAACCATAAAAATATAACAAACTGCAAAGACAGTATAATACTTTACCAGCAAGTGGATCCTCTTCCTCATTGCTTGTAGATGGAAGGGGCTCTTCCTGGATGGCCTGAGACTGGCTGTCTGCACTGTCACTTCTAGGCATAGTTTCTCCAGGGGATGAAACAGAAGTAGAGCTATATATACACAAACACAGAAGTGTAATTATAAACTTGATTTCGATGATCAAACTGGATGAAATTAATTCAATAATCTTTTTATCCTTTGTGGAGATTTAACTAAACCAATGAAATTATTTATTTTTGTTTCACAAGGCATCTTCAACAGTTGATGTAAGTACACCAAGTTAAGCAGGCATTTATACATCCTGTAACTTCTCCTATTAAACGCAAAAAAACAGATGTGATCAGAGATGATACTTCAAGCTTCTCTTTACCCAGTTTCTGCATCTGTTTGTCTATCAGTCAGTCCACTCTCCCCACTGCCAGACAACTCCTGAGACAGCTGGGTGGGTTGGGCAGGGTTGGGGGCAGCTTCTTCCTGAGTGGCAGAGGCAGGGCTACTGGTATCCATTGGTGACCCTTCCAACTGGGACACACCAACTGCTGCAGGCTCTGAGTTCTCTACAATGTCTGGGCTTAGGGAGGCTGAGGGAAGAGGAAAAAGAGCTTACTGTCAAGATCAAAAGATAATTTTGACTTCAATGGAAAATTCCTTGGGTTCAGAATATGTTATGATATATTCCAACTTCAACCCCAATCTATATCATTATGTACATTACAAATGTGGGTCCTTTCTGTTGGCCAGTCTGTATAAATAGAGTTTTCAAAGTTAGTCTACCTTCCCTGCCTTCATCCAACGTTCCTCCACCACCACCACCTCCTCCGACTCTCTCACCGATTGTGGGTGCTGGGGACATTTCCATCTGAGATGCCTCTGCTTCACTGTTTGACCTCTCAGCTGTCGACAAGGGTGGAAGGCCAGCCCCTGCCAGAGCAGCCAGTGAACTAGCATGCGACTCGGCCAGTAAAAGGTCAGCAATGGGCTGGTGGACCTGCTGACTAATAGCAGTCTCCAGGGAGACTAGGGCCTGTTCATGAGGAGCAGGTGTGGTTGGAGTGACCTCTCCAGATGGTGGAGCAGTGAGGAAGCCCTCTGAGACCCTGGGTGGATCCAGACAAGATGCGGCACCACCCTGAGCCTGCTCACCTTCTGTAACATCCAGAGAGAAACTTTTGTGAATACCAAGTATAGTTTCCATAAATTCTTGTTTGAATAAAACTTCACTAAATCATTTTTAGCGACTACACATAGATTACAAGACTTGAAAACCAATTAAGCATTCTGAAAATGCATCAGCATCACTGTTGCATCTTAATATTTATTTTCTCCTACATCTGCCAGCATATACAATTTCACGCCTGGGATTAATAAAATATTCTGATTCTGATACTAACGTGCATTTGGTTCTTAAACTATAACAATTACAGAAGACATTTTCAGCATAAAGTGTTTCCAATCCCTCTTACAAAGTGTGAATAAATAGTGTTTTTAAAAAAAAGCAACATCAATGCACAGAGAGAGCAAAAATAATTTTGGGCTGATTAGCCATTGGTCCTTCAACAGGGATGTCCAAGGCCTCTGCTGAGGAAGGCAGTAAGTTGTATAGTTATCTCCTGAACGGGGTGCACAATCCTGATCCCCAACAACAACACAACTTACTACCTCACCACAGCACAGACAGCAGCAGAAAAATACAATTAATACAACATAAAGCAATATTGTACATAGTTTCAATGTAAATATGTAGATAACAGTTCTTCAATCAGTGTGGCCAGACAATTCTCATAATTTTCAGTTAAAGAAATTGGCTCCTTTGAAACAAATGAAGATGTCGAGCTGGTATGGCGTTGCTATAAGAAAGACAGTAGACTGTATAGTTATCTCCCAGATCTGGTGTGATCCTAAAACTATACAAACTACTACCTCATCCCACAGCACGCACAGCAAGCTGGCTGCTTGCCTCTGGGTGCCCTTCAGTGAGTTGTCCAATCCAGACAGGTCAAGGAATTTTAACATTAAAAAGAAAGAGGAAAAAAGTCTTTTCAGATATCAGTACCTGCTGTGCTCTCTGCACCATTAACTGTTCCCAATCCAGAACCCTGTGGACACAAAATAGCTGATGTTTAAAATGTTAATACATCAGCCAAACAATGCTTGTGATTTTTGTGTCTGAAGGCATATCTTTCTGAACAGCCAGCAATTATCTGCTAACCTGTAGGCTCTGTTCTCTGGCCTGTTCTGCTCCAGAGGCCCTCCTCTCATTCTGTTTGGACTCTTCTTCCTCAGCTAGCTGCCGCCTCCTCTTCTCCCTACGCTCTTCCAGCTCCTCATCTCGCAGACTCTCCAGATGCTGCAGGATAGGCACCTTCACCACTGAAAGCAGGCACAGAGAGTGAGAGAGAGAGGAAAAACTCAAAGCTGTGACATGTCACCAAGATGATTAAAGTATCTTTAGGTATAGTTGCTAAACCTGTTCCACTGATAGATCAAAATAATTAAAAATAGTTTTCACTGGTCATGAACTGGAAAAAATTTACAGTTTATTACAAGGTTAATTTTATCAGCTGCTAATTTTTTTTCTTTTTTCTTGAATTCTCCTCCTTGTTGATTTTGTAAGAAAAATTAAAGTCCTCATGTCCTCCTTAGTTACACTGGCTAGTAAAGTGTAGCCCTATGAATAATATCAAATAATCGTAAATATGCAACAAAATTAATAATCAGCTAAGAAAACCTGACAGACTAATTATCACACTAAAAAGCAGATCCCAAAACAGTGTTAATTGCTCAAGTCTTTTAATGGAATACACATCACATAAAGAAAAAAGTCAGCATGCTAGCTAGTGTATAGATTTGACTGAAATTAACGAGGAACTTCTAACAAGCTGGGCACCTTATCCATATTACTGCCACTGAAACATGCTTTAGTTTACTGTTAATGTACCTGCAACACAGTCGTGCATACTCTCAGCATCCAGCACTTTACACTCGTCTGTCCATCTAGTCAAGGCAGTAGGAATACTAGAGAGAGTTCCTAAAGAGACAGAAAGGATCAACATGTTAGGAATTCAGGATAATAACAAACCAGAAGGTTACAAAACCTACAAGCCCATGTTAATATTTACCTGCTTGTCCTCCTGTACTGCTCTGCTCATGGAAGAAGTCATCCAACAACTCATCATCAGAGCGAGCTATGATGTGCACATCCTCATTTCCAACCAAAAGACGAGCACGACCACGTGATTGTAAAGGCAGAGAACTGGACAATTGTAAAATGTCTGCTGCTGCACTGGGGCCCAGCAATCTGAGGAAGGAAAAAGAAGAGGAATACAATTTGTAATTATCAGTCAAAGAAAGGTGGTGTAAAAGATGTGTGTAGCACAGCCACAAAAAGAAACATGATTTCACCTTTGCAAGATGAGTGGAGGGTTGGGCTGACGGTTGTGCGGGTAGTGAACATGGATGGTGTGTCCACTGTTGGCAGTGAGTTGGCGCAGTGTTCGCTGACTGCGACCCATGCCCTGCGCCAAGCGGCTGCTAGTGCCTGCCACACCTAGGGTGAGGGAACCGTGGTCAGCATGGCGCACCATCAGTGGGTGGGAGCTAGGGATGTTGCCTGGGGAGGGAGGGATGTCAGCTGATGGAAAAATAACAAAACACAATATGCAGACATTAGGGGAAAACATCTAGCACAATCCCAAATAATGTTAAATAGTGTTGAGCTAATCATTCTGGAAAGTCTACATCATTCTGCTGACATAGAAGCAGAACAGGTGTTAATATTTTGCATGCTGGCTTACTGGGAGACCTTTATATTAGGAGTGCTTCTCATGCTATGACACTCAAAATGTCCAGTGTTTAAAAAGGTCTACAGACATGTATCACCAGCTGGAATCAGACATCAAAATCAGTTTTATTGGCCAAGTATGTCAACATATGCAAGAAATTTGACTTCAGTTACAGTTTGCTTGCTGTACTATCAAAATACTAGATAAGTCATAAAACTAGGACAAGGTAAGGAAATTAGCAATTAACAATAGTAAATCAAGTGACTGCTGGTTTAGACTGCACAGTATAATGGCATACAAGACTGCAATAGCTACAGTATGCAGATATAGTGTAAAAACAGACTTAACAATTTCGTAAGAAACAAGAACACTATCAAAAAGAGAAGTTTTTCTGTTCAGAAGCCTGACTTATTTTGATCCTGCTCACCATTGTTGGAGAACATGTTGTCAAACTCTATAATGAGGTCATCGTCCCTGTCAAACCTTTCAAAGCGAATGTGTGGTGCAGCATTGATGTCAGGAAAGTCTTCATCCAACTCCATCTCTGAACCTTCATCGTCGTCATCCTCATCCCCTTCTTCATCATCCTTAACAAATAATATCAGCAATAAATCGTAAATTAAGTACCTTCAGCTGCTCCCTTGGGCTTTCCTAAGGGATCATCACAGCGGATAAAGCCGCACAGATAATTTGGCAGAGATTTTATACCAGATGCCCTTCCTGACCCAACTCTCTCACTGTGAAAAGGACTTGTGTCTCTGCCTGGGCTTAAACTAGGGATCACATGTGAGGCAAGTGTTTGAAGGACTAAATTATAGAGACACTATTAGCAATAAACCTTAAGGATTATTTTTTAAAAATCCAAGCTTTTTAATAAAGAGTTTTCAATGCATTAATCCATACCTGATCCTCCTCCTCTTCTTCTTCCTCTTCTTCCTCTTCATCTTGGCTGTCTTCATCATCATTGCTACCACTAGAATCTTCCTCCTGTGTGTGTTCCTCATCCTCTGGCTCCAAGATGTTCATGGAGTCTGATAGATAAGACACACTCAGTCTTGACAATTAAGTCTCAATAAATAAAAGAACAACTGGAGGAGATGAGCATCATGATGAACACTCAGTGTTGCACTTGTCATAATATCTTACCTTCGCGGTTGGCCTGAAGTGTGGATGCCTGGCTGATATTGGATGGGGCTTCATCCATCAACACATCCTCTTGCGATTCATCTTCACCGCTGCGGCCAACTAATCAACAGAACAAACAAATGATACACCAGCTCTGGGCTGTACTGCTTGTTTGTCATCAAGATTACACTCAATCTGATGAGATTACACTGCTTGTGTTTCAATTGATTCATTTGTTTCTTACACCTATTTCTGTCTGGTTAAGTGCTCATAAGTAGTGCACAAAACTACTCTATAATTTTCCTTGCCCTGAAATTAATCCAGTGGCTCACCTATAATTGTGCTGTTGACTGTGCCGGCATCCCTCTCCAATAGTTCATCAATCAGATCCACCAACTCATTCTCTACCTACACGAAAAAGAAATATCCAACTGTAACGTCTACCATCAAGCGGTGCACAGAATGAATGGGTAACAAACACTGAGGACAATTACCCATCCACTTTTATGTTACGGCCTTTAACTGTTACAGATTACAAAATGTAAGTAAAACATTATGTCAGTTTTGTGTGTGATACATTATTATTACATTACTTACCTGCATAGCTTGTGTGCTGAGAACCTCTGGTTGGCCAGCAATGACCACTGTGTCTCCCTCAGTTTCGCCATCCATCAGGTCACTGTCTGTTCCTTGGACCCTGTGGCTGCCATCCACTGGCTCTGCCTCACCCGACTCTCCTGTAACAGATGCCACAAATCAGTAACAAACATCTGAAATCAAGAGTAGGTTGAAGTTCTTCAGCTGTCTCATGTAGATACCTTGGTCCTGAGTGTTGCTGTTGCTGTCCCTGGCAGTGCCCACAGCGTCATGTTCTGTCTTGTTCTTGCTGGAGCCTCCTTTGCCCCCAAAGAGACTGCTGGGCTGATTAACAATTCGTGACAGAGTTTCCAGAGGCTTTAGGGCAGCATTCACTGTGTTAGCCATGTTGGGACTGAGGCAAATGATACAAAGGAAGAATAAGGAGCAGTTCTGAATAAATTTCATTGAACTTAAATAATCGTTGAAAAGCCAGCTTGATTCTAAAAAAGAAATGATCTAAACACAGATTCACCTTTTTCATAATATTCAAGTTATCTGTTTACTTAACTGGTATACCAAGTAACTACTAATTTATTTTTTGATGATTCTAGGTTTCTGAGTGGATTCTGCCAATCTGGAGTTTAGGGTTCCATGTTGTTCTATCCCAGTTTTAAAAAGACGCTGCTCCTTTGTGGAGTCATACAACTCCATTAGTGCTATGAAGGAGTTTCTTTATGCATTCACTATTTAATGGTCAGAAAACTAAACAATGTAAGATTGAATAATTTATAATGAAGAAAATTTTACCGGAGGGGGAAACACCAAGACAATGCAGTTTGGGGGTTACGCTGAATGCAAACTTAACTGCTTAACTGTTTTATTAAAAACTTCACAAGGTACCTCACTATCACAATTAAAATTTGTGACTTTAATTTGTCCAGCAAAACTGTATACCTGGACAAATCCAAGCTGTGAGGCACTCGGGCCAAGTCATTGACCAGTCCTTTCTTAAGAAAGAGCCTTATGATATTGTTCATGCCGTTATGTTGCGTCTTGGCTGCTGCTGTGCTATAGAAGCTGGATGTAGAGGGACATGATTCCATGATGGTACTGATGATGCACATCACCGCCTGAAGCCTATAAAAATAGATGTGCCAAAACATGAGAGAATTGGTCTGTACAGATCTAAATAGATTTTCAAATAATGATATATATAAATATGCATTTACAACATCAGTAATGGGTTGCATAAAATATTTTATGTTGTTTACCTGGCATGTTTTTCAGCACCTTCTGCCATTGCCAGGGCTCGACTAAGGGCAGCTTTTACCTCATTCACTAAAGACACCTGGGCATCAGTTCCTGTTCCAGCAGCTGCTAGGCTGGCTAGGAAAAGACGTGCCAAGGCTGGGGTGTCCTTGTCCTCTGAATTCTGGGTGTGAGGCAGTAAGTGGTCGAGCACAAAGGCTAGGACACTGCAATCCTGTTAAGATTACGTGATGTCAAAATGGGTTAAGAAGCTTGACAATACAATAGTGTGAAAGGCTGAGAAGATTTTGTTTAGCTACTCACCTCCTTAATGAGTTCAGACTGTCCAGCAGTGTAGCAGTAGGAGGCAATTAGCGTGGCGATGCCCACATAAGAGCGAACGAGTTCTGCCAGTAGTCTCAGGATGGTAGAGGTAGGCATTAGAGGCTTGCTTGCCTTTACCTTAGCTGCTTTGCTCTCATCCGAAGTAGTACCTTTCTCTCCCTCCTGTTCTTTCTTCTCCTCTCGCATTTCTTCTGGTGTGGAGGCTGAGGAAGTTAGCATAAAAGGACAATGAGATATATTTTTTAGAAACAAAATGTGAACTCATGAAGTTAAAGTGCATTATTTAAATTGAATTATATACCCTATCTGTAGCAAATACTCATCTTATTTTGAACCGAAAATAAAGCCTTGTAATTCCAGTTACTTACCTTCTCCTTGCGGTGTACCAGATTGGGAAGACTCAGCAACCCCTCCATCAGCAGCAAATACTTGAGTCTGAAAGGAAGACATGGCTCTGTTATTTACTCAGTTTTGATGTAAAAGCTCAACAGAATGGCTGGGTCATTGTGACTCACGTTGATGTGGAATGCTGACTGGGAATCAAAATCGCTGCCCTGACGGGTGAGTCGGTACTGCTGGTAAACATCATCACCAACATCCTGCAAAATCTGGCAAAGGTCTTGACCACCAGGCACAGCAGCTGCACGTTCTTCTGGGCGTTCAGCTGTAACATGCACAAAAATTGACGTAACTAAAATGTTCAAAGGAATATTTCCACTTAATTTATATCTAAAAAAAAATCTCAAGCCCTACAGCTGCCATTATCTGTTTATGTCTTACGTTCTTCAGGCGCATGGTAGGCAGCCAAGGCATTAAGCATGTCATAGATGACCTCTTTGATGGTGTCAGGGATAGGTGGTAATGGAGACAGTTTCAGTGGAGTGGTCTTCACCAGCTGCACAGCATTGGGCCCCTTAATTCTTAGGTTCTCAAACTCATCATCAGAAGCTGAAGGAAAAAGGACGCAGCCAAGAAATACGTATTATGGTTCAATGTTTTCACATGATAACATACCAAATAAGTTAGATTTACAGCACTAGTAACTTTTTTGGTAAATTTGCACCAAAAAGTAATTTCACATACTGGAAAAGTTTGCACACTTACTTGTGCCAGCTCCACGTGGTGCAGGCAAAGCAATGCGGATACAATTGCTGGCAGTTTCAGCAAAACATTCAGGGTTACGGCAGGCGGCAGGGCCCAAGACACGAAGAATATAATTGATTTCTCTGGAACCAAGGCTGCCTGACACCACTCCTGACGTGGTACTACCAGCGCCACTGGTCACTGCTGATCTCACCACCTATGGCAACAGTAACAGTAACAGCAAGCTTACAGTATCAGAGTTCAGAAATACTATGGTTAATAAAACAAAAAGCTTCTTTAAATTGCTCTGAGTTTTACCTAAAATATGAGTATGAAAACAGACCAACCTTCTCCATGGTGTGCCGCAGAGTGGCTGGATCTTCTATGATGTGTCTGAAGAGTAGAGTAACCAGTGGTGTGAAGCCATTGAATCCAGAGCTCTGTGTCAACCCCAAAATCATCCGGGTGCTCTTCAGCTCAGCAAACATCATTGCATAGTGGTGATTGCGTGTAAGGCGCAAACAGAGACGCAGTGTAGCATGAAGGGTGTCTGGGTCCACAGGAACACTAATCATACTGACACAGGCCCGAATAAGAACAGTGGTCATGTCCTCGGTCAGGCCTTGTACAACAATATCAGTTCCCTGAGAGTAGTCAGACTCCAGGGAAGATGAGGGGCCAGAAGTCGTCTCCTTCAACTGGCTGGAATCATCCTTAGGAGCACTCATCTCCACTGCTGTCCCCGAGTCAAGATCAGTCTGGCTTTCCTCCACTTTGCCGCGATCTCCCTCCTCTCTCTCAGAGTCAGTAACACAACCAGTCTTAGCAGGCTTGGGAATGCGAGGCACTCGCTGAAGTGTCAACATCACTGGCCTCCTATTACCAGTCTCTTCATTTACCTAAAAAATAAAGTGGCTTTAGTTAAACAAAAGGAAACTAGCCAATTCTATTAAGACCATTACCCTTAAAGGGATATTCTCTGAAGTGGGAGAAAAAGAATTTGCATACCTGCACCATGGTGTTAAACTGCACAGTGTATCTCCGCCGTCCGGCTGTGAAGCGGACACTGCTCTCTCCAGCCCTCCACGCTGAGTCAATAGTACTGTTATTGGATGCACTGTAGCTGCACCAACGGCCTGAGCGGTCATCAAACCATCGCCAGTTATTCCCATTGGGCTGCAAATACTAGAAGGCAAGCCAGAGGTTTTTACCAGTTATGAGATGAGAGGAGCAGCACTATAACACCAGTGCCCTTCAACATAAAGCACAAAGATTATGCAAGAAATATTGATGCAAACACTAATATCATTAACTTAAGAAGACTGTATTTATGGATACAGGGTTGGATGTGTTTTGTTTAACTGCTGCATCTCTAGTACCTGTAAAGTACACCTTCCTGTACAGATACAGCTAAATCTAGACAATGATACTGGAATAAAGAAATTCAAGAGTAACTAAGTAGACAAAATGATGCAGCAAAAGATGCCCTGTACAAAATGTACGTAGGATTCGTATTTATACATCCCTGCCTATATCTTTGTGTCCACACTACATTGTTCTATTATTAACATTTTAGTTTTTAATTACTGTTATCTGTATCTGTGGGTTTTTTCTACCTTGTTCATTTGTTCCCGACGCTTCGAAGACACCGCCATCTTCTCATAAAAGTCAATGATCAATAGTACTGGTGTGATCCATCTGTAGAAAAAAAAACGTATTTTAATCACAAATAAATAAATCACAAACGCATTAGAGCTCTGATAATGAAAAGCTGGTGTGACACTTTCAAGTGAAAGGTTTTTAGGACTGTGCAACACTCACTTTGGTGTCTGGATGTCTTTATGTTCTTTAGCTGCTTGCAGACAAGGCTGCACAACCTCAAGCAGCTTTATGAGCAAATCAAGAATCCCGCTGTTCTCGATCACTCTGGCACCTAACAGCTTAAGTTCCTACAGAAAGAGAGAACAAATGATCATATAGGATGCATACATATTCAGTGACAATACAAAATTTACTCAAACACCAACCTCAACAGTTCATCTGGCTAGTCGTCAAACCATTTTAAGATTTTCACATCATATTTAAGACTTATCTTCGGATGTACCCACACTAAGTTCAGCTTTATTTAAGCACAGAATGCATTGTGTAAGGGTTGACAGTACCCAAGCATGTAATGCTCCCTCAGCTACAGCTTTTTTGTGAAAATCACTTAATTAATTCATATCCATAAGGCACGTGAGAGGAAAATGCATAAAAATCAACCACTTTGTGCTTTTCAGAACCACTGTGTGTATAAAACAGCAAGCACGAGAGAGAGGATTTAAGACACTCAGACACAATGGAGCACAGTACTTGCCACCTTTGTCTTGTCCAGGGGTCGGCAACATTCACTATCAGAACAGCCACTTTTAAGCTATTCTAGAACCAGGAAATCTGTAAGCAATTTCCCCCTGGGATTAATAAAGTATTGTCATTCTTAAAACATACCTGAGCCTAATACCACCAACTTCTTGAAGATACTTATTGTCGCTTCATGTTTGTTGGGTTTAACTTAATTTTTTAACCTCTTGCAGGAAAAATTATTTTGAATACATAAACTTTACATTATATATTCTATATATTGTGACTGTTCTGCAGTGGGCGTTTTATGGGTATTTAGTAATTTAATGTTGCATTTGCTTTCAACCAACCATGTTTTTGTTACATTAATGGAATCGCAGAACTATTATGACTAATTTTTATTACTGCAGTTGCTACTTATTTTTTTCCTATTTCATTATTAACAAAAATATAACTGTTGCAAAGTGAAGGAGAAAATAGCCATTCACATGTTTAGGCTGACTTTGACGCACTGAAGCTATTAAACTCTGCAGGTCGCTTTGAAACCCACCTGTGTTTGTGCAAATGCGTCAGATTACAAAGACCCTACTTTAATAATAAATTAGAATTAAAAAGAGAAATATTTTAATCATATTTTGACTTTAATCCACCAGCAGATCAAGCACTCCAGAAAGACAGTAATGTTGGTGGTGAAAGCAAGCAAAATTGTTGGGGAGTTTAATCGCTCTAATTTCCTACTCAATTTTTATTTTGTTTTTGAATCCACAGCTCAGGAAACTCAAGACCAGCCATTTATGTGTTATATGTTTATGTGGCTCTGGAGCTGCAAGTTCAAGAACACTGGCCTAGTCTCAGAATTCCCCCTATCAACTAAAAACAAAAAAGGCTGAACTATCCTTTGGACCTAAGTAGAGCCTTAACTTTGTACTTGGTCAAAGCACCTCTGACCACAAGGAGAACTTCAAATCTTATTGGGCATGGTTCTAAAACCTTGTTACACACTCTTTTTCAAAGTGCCTCCTGTTACTGGGAGCACTGGTACAAAACCAATTTCTCTCCAAAAATGCTTTATTTGGTTCAGGTCTAGCCCAAGGTTAGGCCACTTCAAGGCTATTAATCTTTTACCAAATCCATTTGCTTTCTTAGTGGTATGAATAGGATCTTTTCTTCTTGAAATGCAAAACTGAGCTTGATCGTATTGTCACTCTGGACTGCACTATACTTTTCCACATCCATCTTTCCCTCTATCCTGACCAGATCCAGCTCCAGAAAAACATTTCCATAGCATGATGATGAACTGATGTTTAACTGCAGAAATTGTATTACTGAAGTAAATGGTTTCTTCCACAAACATGTAATTTGACTCATAGCCAAAGTTCAGTGTTTATTTTGTGCATCCCAGAATTTTGTCATCACATGCCTTTCAGTGGGGAATCATTGACCACTATACCACAAAGGCATGAATGGGAGGAGTATTCCATCATTGGCTATCCTCCTGTAAGGTTCTCTCATCTCCATAAAGGAACTCTGGATCACAATCATAGTGACCACTGGGTTTTTGGTCTGACCATTTTGTCTTTTGTCTCCAGTCACTGGACTGGTCTGTGAGACAAGAAAAACTGTTGGTAGTTGCAACCTTCTTCTATTTAAAAATGACTAAGACTGATGCTGGTGATTCAGTGCTGCAAAGGAGTGTTTGCATCCCTCCCAAGACCTCTGCTTTGACACAATGCCATCTCACAGGTTTCAACCTTGTAGAGACATACAACATTAAACTGTGATGTGTTACATATCCCAGTGTGTTCCTTTCCTAATTACGTCTGATCAATTCACTCAGGCATAGGTCTACTTCAATCTAGTTTAGCACTATAAAGACCACAAATAGAAGCACAATTGCAAAAGTATCATAAGAAAGGGAGTAGATACTTTGTAATTAGATATTGCAGTCATAATTTTCAAATATTATAACCCTTTAAAATTTTCTTTTGAATCGTCATTGGACAGTACAGAATTGATTAAGGAAGTGTGAAATGGTACAAAATGTGAAAACTTAAAGAGGGTCTGAAAACTTTTCAAGTGCACTGTATGACTGAACACTTAATGGCTAGAACCATCAGTTCTGTTACCTCAAAGAGCAACGTGAGCAGCAGAATTCGTGTTGCCAGCTTGGAGGCCTGAGGCAGCGTTGCCATCTGCCTGGTCCACTCAGATACAGTCTTTGTGTCACTGGTAGTCAGTGGCTCAGCGGCTTTGATCAGCACATCTGCTGCCTCCCACACCTATTTACAACATGCACACAAACAGGCTTGTTCAGGCATACAAATGACTATTGTCAGGGCCACAAAAACTGGTGCACTGTTACATTATTTGCATTTGAGATGCGCATATGGAAAGCAATCAACCTGCAACAGCCAACAATAAGTCATGAGCATAAATTGCTCAAATCAGACTTACCCACCTTCCAAAGCCTCCTAAATACCCAAATTCTAACATTAAGCATACTTTTATAACTGACTATAATAACATTCACTGACCTGTTGGACAACTTGGCCAAGAATGAGATCCCTGTACTCTGGGCCACTTCTCTTTATGGCAGTCATCAAGAGGTCACACAGTCGATAGACTGTGTCAGGCAGCTCATCCAAAAGATGGAAGCAGCCAGGCAGCATGGAGTCAGTAAAGGCATGTAGCTCCTGGGGGTCTAGTGGCTCAGCCTCCATGAAGCGTTCCAAGCAGCGGGCCTCCTCCTCTTCTGCCCGCTCTCTGGCTCTCCGATCCTCCTCCTCACGCCGACGTGCTGCTTCCTGAAGGAGACGTACAAATAATCTCAACAGCTGCTTAACTAAACTGTAAGTTATTCATTCATTAAGTTTTGCTTGGCAAAAACTGTTTTGGGCCAAAGTCTTGAGCAGTGAAAAACACACCTCAGGAGAGTCAGAGCGCTGTTCCATGCTGACCTCTTGTCCGAGTGACATGGCAATTGCCCTCATCATCTGGTCTTCTTCAGACATAGTCAAATCCTAGATGAAACAAGTTCAACAATGTCAGCTAACAGCCTCTCTCTCAAACATAAAGTATACAAACAAAATACGTTTCTGTGTATGAAGACTTACTCTTACTGCTCCACTAAGAAGTGGAGGAGGGTGTGTAAGTAGGTACTCTGTAGCCTGCTCCATGGTACTGGTGTTCAGTAGGGCCTCCATGGCATGTTCTCTTGAAAAACCCATATCCATCAACTAGAAAACCACACAAAAGAGAAAGTTTTATTTTTCCAAGGGTCCAAAGAAATGTGGCCATGAATAAAAGAAAATTAAAAAGGAAGGTGGGCATAATTTGTTACTGAAAAGGACCAGAAAGGTACATAAACTGGGCAATAGACATTTGTTGGCATTTTGAAAAAAAATGGGAGTTCCTCACTTACTTGAAAGACATTGTCTTTTTGAATCATGACAGACTTTGCCTGTCAATCTCTCTCAACCCCCAATCAAACTTTGTCACAACACTGATATACTGCCTCAAGAGGCTTAAATAATCCAATAATCTGGCCCAAATGCCCCTCTCAAGCCCTTTTCTCTCCATCCTGGCTGTGTATTTTACTCCCTCTCCAATTCTAGTCTCAATTTCTTCCCCTGTATCAGAAAGGGGTATAACATTTCTACAGAGACCAACATTGTAAAACAATTTTCTACCATCTCATGACATCATTCCATCTCCCCATGTCACTATCTTAGCCAAAAATCATGGCTCAAAAATCGAGGTTTGATCCAATCCAAGGATTTGCAGAATCGTTACATCCCTAGTCTCTGACAGCTCTTATACCTGCTGGAGCTGCTGCTGGTGGGCCTGTGCATGCCTTTCTCTCCCTCTGCATCTTATCTGTTATGAAACAAACGGTGGCCCAGGATTTAGTGCAGACAGAATAAAGGGGAGGAAGACTGATAAAGCACCTCTTGCTTACCTAGTTATCTAATTACATGGTTAACGCTGCCAAAACCATCTATACTGACATGGCAAGATGGTAAAAACAAAAGCAAAAAAACTGGCTGTAGGAACAAACATTACATCACACACTTTAGGAAAAAAAAATAAGAATCTGACCTTGGAAAATTAACCCAAAGATGAAAGGCTGGTATCATTAAAGGCTGTACAAATAACACTATATTCTAGTAGTGATAAAACTTGCATCAAAAATCAGCAGAGAAAGATGAAAATCTGTCAAACAGCTTTCCCACATACCTGTGTGAGCTGAGCCTGGTTAACCTGGGGCTCACGGCGTGGGGTAGAATTGGTAGAATCATCAGCTGATCCTCCTGCTGGCCCTCCAGAAGTTGATCCACTCACTGCTGGTGTGTCTCCACTTGTTGAAGATGCTCCTGGGGCCACAGTGGGTCCCAAAGAACCTGCAGAGGTCCCCTCATCATCTGGGCGCACTGTTCCCTCTCTCTCCTTTGCCAGGCGCTCCTGGATAACAGGCTCCCCTCTTAATATGTGGCAGAGAATGGCCAGCATGGATTCAGCCATCCTGCCCCCATACACCTTAAGAGGCTTCCTATTCCACAGGTTGCGGATGCAGTTGAATGCAGCCTTTAAGAAGGAGAGACTGTGTTACAATAATAAAACACCAATATAATCCCTAGATATGAAACTGCTACAAAATGTAAGGCTTTACTAAAACAGATATAAAGCATTTCTAGGGACCATTAAGTTCATAGAAGTTTGTTGCAAACCTTTTTAAATTTCTCTTATTGAACTGTACATCCAACCATTTTTTTTGGGGGGGGGCAGCAAAACAAACATTTCAATAAAGTAATCAGATAACTGTTCTTTTTCATTTATTTTGTGAGCAAGAGGGATCGAAATTTAACAAGGTTAACAGCCTACTGTACCTGCTCCTTTGCACTTGCATTCACCGCAATATTTCAAATGATTTGCTCTTGAAGACAGTAGAAATAGACATTTGATGATTAAAGGCTAATCTGACTGAATGCACTGCTTGTGACTACTTCATAAAAGGTAATGTAACATAGCAGCAGATGCAGTATCATAGATTTACTTTAATACCCAGTTCCAACACTTGGTAAAGCATTTGTTATGACAAACTAAAAGTGTGCCCTTCAGCTGTCAAAGTAAGAAAGACATGCTTCCTTCTTGTTTCTGCTAATCATGGCAGTTGCACTGATGAACACTGCAGCAGGATGCTGTGAAATCATTTACCATTTGCAATTCTAGTGATGACTGACCTTCTGGGTGACGATAAGGAACCGAAGTGCGCTGAACTGGGGCATGGTGGGTGTGACCCCTGGCATTTTAGCAGGCAGAGAGTGGGGTGAGTCCAGTACAGTGCTTGGATTAACCATCTTCTCTACCAGCATTAACCAGGCATCCAGGAATTCCCCTGTCCCATCTGGTAAATCTGCATGTTCCAGACCCTCAGACACAGGTACCTTCCCTCCCATTGACAGGGCCCAGTTAAATGTCCTGCAAAAAACAAAGCAACCAAATAAACTCTAAGTAAACACTGAAATTAGATCATTATCGGGGCTGGACAGCAAAATTACGCAATTCATTATTACGCCCCCCCCCCCCCAAA
>VUQH01000792.1:34711-55558 GCA_015106775.1 Etroplus canarensis | reverse complement strand
AATACAGCTGTTATCTACTTGCATCTGGATTTTAGCACAACAAGGTCTTATTGTTCTGGCCAAACTATTAAGACTACACTGAAACCATATGTGTTAAATTTGAGCTTTATCAAGAATTCAATGAAATATGCTTGTATTAATACAATACAATCACAGTCAAATGAAAGCTGATATCTTTGTTGTGGTGTTGAAGACATTTGGTGAGCAGAAACAGAAATCTTACTGATACACTCAGCAGCACACGAAGACCCTCTAATCCATCTCTGAGGAATCAAGGTGATGACAGGTGAAAGAGGAGACAGGGGTGCATGTTGGGGAGGAAAAGGGTGCTGAACCCATGTGCCACGAGATCCACACAGATATTCAGAAAGGTGTTCCTGACATGTGAAAATCTTGCATGCAGTGTCCAGGGCATATACCTCCGCCTCCCCTTTTTACTCGTGAGACACAATCCTCCTACACTGCAGGCCCATGGCTTCCCTTAGAGGACGTGAAACTGGAGATGCCTTCAGCAGAACCTCCACCCTGCTATCCCCACTCCCTGTCCTTTGTCTCCTTACAATGTCGAGTGGTACCCTGAGCTCTGACACCCAATAGATTCCTCATGTAGCTCCTCAGGCAATAGTGACCACATTCTTAGCTGTTTATGTGCATGTTTGGATGGCATAGTAGGTGCCTTTTACCTGCATTCATTTTTTATTTTATTTTAATTTTTATCTCTGACTGTGACACACTTTTCTGTCATAAAAAGTGAAGAGATGAAGGGTTAGTTCACCCAAAATGCAAGTGAAACATTTCTGCTTATTTCCAGTTTTATCTAGGCTATCAATTGAAAGGCCTATGAATTAAACTGCAGAAACATTTTAAAAAACCTCCATTTCATCATTAAATTGGTTCACTGCTTAAAATTCCACTGGTATTCACATGTAGTTTGTAACAAATGGTCAGCATTGGGTTACTTGCAATGACAACAAAAAAGAGTCAGCCAACTTTACTGAGGTCTCTGAGTGTCTTTAGTTTTGGTTCATTCTCATGACTGTCATCTTCCAGTTGCAGCAAGCTGCACCAACTATTAAACAAAAACCTTCCAGTGAACATCTAGAAGAAAATAACCATCCGTCCATTTACTTCACTTATCCCATTCATGGTCAGAGAGGAGCTGAAGCATGTCCTAGTTGTCGTAGAATGAGAGGCAGGGTACACTCTGTACAGGTCGCCCGTTTGTTGCAGGGCTGACACACAGAGACAGACAACCATTCACATCTACTGGCAATTTGGGATGAAGCTGCACCTACCTGGGGGAAAAATGCAGGCACTGGGAGAATATGCAAGCTCTGCAGCCAGCCGCTGGATTCAAACCCAGAACCTTTTTGCTGTGGGTTGACAGTGCTAACCACTGTATCACTGTGCTGCCTAAATGACTCAAAAGAGAATCAGAATACTTTATTAATCCCAGGGGGGAAATTGCTCACATTACAGGCACTCCCTTCAGTATACATAAATATCAAGAAGCTAGCAGTACATTGAAGCAGATAAAAGATTTTTAAAAAATCTACATTCAGTGAGTCAAGAAGTATGTACACAGCATGGCAGTAGATAAAAGTCCAGTTAATAAGGGGAGGAGCTGTAAAGCTGGAAATAGTCATAAGTTAAAAAAACTAACAGAACTAAGAGTCGAAACTAGACTTGGAAACATAGGTTAAGATGGATGCTCATGTTACTCTGCGTGTGCTGGATTGGTAATACATTTACTCAGACAATGCATCTGTCAAGGTTGGCGTGTTAGTGGACCCACTATGCAGGATTCCTGGAAGCAAAAGGGTTAAACTAAAAGTGGGCTTTAGTTGGCCAAAAAAGTTTCTTTCAAAAACGAAGTCCCTGAGTTGAAAACCCAAGCAAGACAACCACAAGGAGCAAGAAAACTCACAAAAGCAGGGAAGCAACACTGACAACGTGACACAGAACTGAGGAGAGGCAGAGTATGAATAGACAAAGACTAAGGAGCAAACAGAGGATGTTCCCCTGGAAACAGGAAGGAGAGGAGCACAGGCGGCAACAATCAAAGGCAGGAAGTAAAATTGAACATAATGCAGGAGCACAGACTGATTACAAAATAAAACAGGAAACAGAAAACATGACAGTGAACATGACACAAGACTTAACTTGACAGGAACACAGCAGGTAACATCTGGGGAACTAAGTAACACAGGAAGGCTCCTAAGAATAAAAACATAAGCAGGAATGCAGAGACAGAAATAAACACGACAAAGCTCAAATATATAGAAACAAACAAAGGAAGCAATACAGATCATAACTACTAAAGAAACTCAAAAAGCAAAAAAGAACACAAAAACATACAAAACCATACAACAAAACTCAAGACCATGACAGTATCCTAATAGGATTATAGTAACTCAGTGTGTGTGCCAAAAATCCAGTGACTGGAAAACATTATTCAAGATTGCAATGGATACTGCTGTCAGTATGTTGAAACAGGCACATTTATGTACTAAGGTCTTGTACTGGCAAATTTTTAGGACTCACTAATAGACTAAAATGGCTCAAGATTGTGCTTTGAGTGCCGCAAAGACATTTTCATCTCTGAGATGACGTATCTCCGTGATGCTTGAACTGACCCTTTAATGTTGAGTTATTTTAAATTACAGAATATAAATCATGGTATAATTTGGATAATTAGTTGGCTGAGTGAGTGTGTTTATCTAATATTATTTATTAGCAAGGGTCATAACTCCAATCTTTGCCTTTCTTTAATAGTCACAGACTAAAATTTTTCCTTTCCAGTCTAAGCATGGCTTCTCACCAAATATTTCAAGTCTTTTCAGTAAGCAGAATTTTCCCAGAGGGGTTAACAATGCTGGGCTCTGATCGGGTTATAAAGTTGTGGTTATGAGAGCTGCGGCAGCATAACCTTTTATACTGCCAGTTGAGCCATTCTTTACTTACTGCAGTTTTCTCCCAGAAGCAATAGATAATTAATGTACAGGAAGAACATTGTTCAAACATTTCCTGCAAAGGTTTCATCTTTTCCTGTTGTTGCTGCAGTCTTCCTCTTGAATTTCTGTGCATTCTGGAGATCCTTTGTTATTGCACTGCTCAACTTTAGAGATGCTTATAGAGGCAGACCTCCTGACAGACTCTCAGTCCATTTTGACATTTACCAGTCATCCCTCTATGCAAGGTTACAAAAACTGGGGCTCACAACAAGCCACAACACCAGCATTAATGATGTCATGCTCATGGTGCACTGTCATGCACAAGGACAAGCTTGAACTTCAGAAGGGAGCCATGTGGTTTAGGTGGTGGCGGTGGAGTTGGGGGCAGGGGTGCAATGTCCCCACTGAGAAGCTCAGAGGTCAGCTTGTTAGCAACGGCTCTACTGGTGACATTTGCTTACTCAGGGGAAGCCACCCTTTCATGTGTGCCACTCATTATCACAGCTTGTGCCCCCCGCTGTCCCAAACAAGACTGTCTGTGTGTATGAATGTCTGCGTTTTACTAAACTTTTTTATACCTTGCAGTTACCCTATTTTGCCAGAACTGGACCGCAATAATTGCGAATACGTTAAGCAGAGCTGATCAAGGCTTTTTTTGTGTTTTATTTGGCATCATTGAAAGAGATGAGGGATAGTTTTATCTGGGCAACCTCTGTCACTTTCTGTTGCTGTCTTGCTTTCCCAGGCCTATAATAGCCACAGCCAGCATCTTTTTAGCTTTTTTCCAGCTGTCTGAGCTCCAAGCGTTTACATAATTGTTGTTGCAAAAGAATGTACATCTTGAAAGACACTGAGCAGATATGGAAAAGTTCATGGAATGCCGCTACCACTGGGGGGATGTCAACAGGGCCACATATTTAGGAGTTGCCAGAGAGCAGTAAAATCAGTAGAAACAGTGGATGTCCTGTGGAGGAACAGACAAGTGAAGATCAATTGCTTGGAAATAGAGGAGGGTTATTTTAAAAAGAAGCCATATAGACACAGGCCTTTTGTGTAAGTTTATGCTTAGGTAGTGTGCACATATGTATGTGTAAATGCTGTATGTGTGAATGAGTGTGTGTACATGTGTGTGTGTGTGGATTCAGTTGTGTTCATTTTGCTATGTGCTGCTTTCATCTCTGGAGAAGAAAGCAGCACACTGTCTTCATGCTGTCGAAGGTCTAAAGTCTAGCCTGCTCTGACCTGAAAATGGACTTGCATGGCTGGAGCTCTGTGTCTCTGCATACTGAAGTCTGGCCTTGTTCCCAGCTGTTTGTTCAGCTGGCCCACCAGCAGGGACACCAGGGACTCAAAACCCCCCTCTCAGGCCCAGTCAGACACCTCCACCGCTGCACCCACCTAGGTCACCAACCTCATGACCCCCTCACCCGGGGGGGGGGGTTACTTGCTCCAAGGCAATCATTTAAGAAGGCTGTTTTGTTCGGCCCTCATTTGGTCCAGTGTCCGCTTAGGCTCTTGTCATCATTGCCATTGATCTGCTCTAAATGAGCTGATTAGGAGGCCTGCAGTTTGTCCCACTGAGTGGGCAAGCCTAAGCTCTACTGAGCTTGGCAGGATGAGGAGGGGGTTATAGGGATGAGGAACTGGGGTCAGAGTGCACACAGAGCAAACACAGTTGGGCATTCATGCTCAGATATGCAACATGAAATTAGTAGTTGTTTGAAGAGATTTGGGATCAAGTCTTTTTGGTTGTGTTTGTTATGTCAGTCCTAACCCCTGTGGCTTTGATGATGCTGCAGCACTCTTTGACAGCACGCTCTTTGATTTTCACAAATGGACAGCATAGCTTACTTTCGCTTTGCTGATGTCAATCTTTTTTTTAACTCATATGTGTGGACCTATTTTTGTTGTAATGATAAAGGTCACATGAGCATTTTGTACATATGCATATCATACCAGCTTCATATTTTTGTCTCTGGACTCGAGTAGCTTTGCATGATTCACAGTTCAAAGTCATCCTTCTTTATCTTTTGCTGTGACTGTATGCAGCCCCTCACTTCACGCACCTTCTGTAATAAGTCATCTCGGCTCCTTTCTCTTTAATGGAACTTTCTTCTGATTGGCTGCCCCTCACACACAGAAGGTTTGAAAAGCAGGTGGGCTGGATTTTTGTGCTCACAGTCAGAGCTTTGTGTTTCAGAATACCATATTAAGGATATCCCCTTTCACTGATGGCCGCAAGTGTCAACAGTATGTCTGACAACAAATGTTCAGAGGACTCTGAAGCCTGAGCTTTCACTCACATGGATTAATTGCATATAGATTTTGAGAATTCCTGTTAATGATCACGCAACTAAATGTAGCATCTTCACTGGCTATAGTTAGTATCACTTGATACTGTCAAAATTTTGATGACAATAATTGGAATTAAGTGCTAGCCAGTTGGTAAACATTACTTGTAACATTGATAAAGCTGGGCAAAAATGTAGCAAAAATCAAAAAGGTGCTTTTTAATAAGAATTTTTCATTAGCTTTGCTGATAGAACTTACATGCATACAGTTTCCCTTAGGGATTATTAAAGAGCTATTCAATTCAGTCCAATTAACAAAATATTTACAACCTTTAATGATCTTAATGAACCTAATGTGTCAGTGTTATGTTAAAGTAATGTCCCTCTTTTCTCCTTGTGAGGTCAGAAAATATCTAATTTTCTGTAAGAAAACAAAATCACTCACTCTTTTGTGCACTAGAAATCATATGATAATGTTAACTCTAATAACTGGTCCAATGTGATGGAAGTAGGATTGGAAACAGCATTAGTTCTGAACAAGATCTAATTGACCCAAATCTAAACTACTTGTTCATTTATCTCATCTGCATCTCACTAAAGGCAGTGTGCATCTAGCTACAGGTATAATTTAGGTCGTATTTGCTGATTGGGTTTTATCATTTCCCCACCAAGAACTGCTCCAAAGCTGGTCTATGACCAGAATGAGACCAGTCCCAGCTTGTTATGCTTGTTTTGTCAAGATCTGTCCAATTCGGCATACCAACAGGGAAGACAAACCAGAGTGATTTTACCATGCCACATGACCCAGTTTTGAAAATACAGCATTGAAAAGCTACAGAATTCCTGAGACCTTGGTTGCCGACGTCAAAAGCAAACCTTGATACCTACAGCAGTGTGTTTGTCTGAGTGCGTGCATGCATGCATGTGCATGAGTGTATACATCTATGCAATCATGTATGTTAGCATTTCCTTCTAGTTTTTAGACCAGGGGCCTTATAATTACAGTCTTAGTGTAATCTAATACTCCCACTGCTCCCTGTTTAAACTGAGAGTCCTCCCTCTCCTAGGTCAGGGATTAAGGATAAGGCCCCACTGAATGAGCTGCACATTACTTTGAGACATCCTTAACACTTGTCAAAAGAGACTTCAATAATGCCAGAAGACTGGGTTTGGTCTAAGACCCAAAGATAAGGAGATGGGGTAGTTAATGACAGACAAAGAGGGGTTACTTATAATTACTCACACAATTTGTCATTGAGGCCTTAACAGAGAAGCAATGATGTGAAGTAGTGAATAATAATATACAGTATATCAATGCAATGTGTACACTTTGTGCGTAAACATAATGAAATCTTTGTTTTCCTGCTTGTTTACAGCAGCTGCTACTTTCCACAATTTGAACTGGTTTATGGTGTGAAAACATTTCTTCCAGTGATATAGTGAGACTGCTCAATGGACTGTATTAAAAGTATGTCATGTAATTACCCAGTGCAAATGAAGCCATCCTGCCTTGACAAAGTTATTTATTTTTTAAAGCGAACTCTCCGCTATGCTGCATTACAGGTCAAAGTTCATAGGGTCAGGGTGGACACTCCGTCCTCATATCTGTCTTCATTCATTAGAGGTCTGGAAGTACTCAGTGACCAGACCTCCTCCTCTTCCTCCTCTTTCTTTTCAAAACTATGTGTCCATTTCTGATAAACAGCTACATCAGAGGAGAGGTTTTAGCAATGTCAGCACAGAGCTGCCTGACATGAACCACCAGTGAGACATTCCCTGCAGTAAACAACACCCGCTTTCTGAAAAACTTTGTCTGTAGCAACAAAAGATTCATGAAAACGGTACAGATTTCCATAAGCAGTTTGTTAATTTGGGGCTGGAAATAAAATTAGATGACACATTTTTCTGGTTTTGTTTAAGCACTGAAAACAATGCAGTGTACTTAAACTGCTCTGTGGTCATAACAAGTTGTTGTAGATAAAGAGAATAGTATAATTCTAGTTTTATTTATAATCTTCATAACCTTGCAATGGCATGTTTTCTTGTCCTGGTCTTCCTTCAGCTAGATATTTTAATCTCAAGGTACTTCCTGGTTAAATAAGCAAATACAATAAAATAGTGGAGAAAGGTCAGCAAGTCCTTTACTTTTTTTTTCTTTTTACATCAAACTAAGGTATGTAATTTTAAACTGAGACAGATAAGGCACAGAGGGTCCTAAAGGTGCACATACAAAAACCTTTTGAAACTGAAGCTTGCCTTCCAACTACAGCTTTTTGGAAACTGTGTTTGCAATGTTAGGATAAGATTATGACATTGTCTGTTTTGGGCATTTTTTTTAAAGAAATGCAGCTTTACATTTGTACAAGGAACATATTACAAAAGTTATATTTTATTGTGATCTGTGGTGGATAATGGCCTTAGTTATTAATAATGAAGAAGTTAAGGTAATGTACAGTTAGGTCCATAAGATTTTGGAAAATGACACTTCTTTTTTCCATAATTTTGCCTCTGTGCATCACCATGCTGGATTTTAAATCCAAAGATCAGAATGTGATAGAAGTGCACCCTTTCAGCTTATAATCAAGGGGTTTTAACGAAAGAATTGCATTAGTTGTTTAGGAATTACAGCCATCTATATACATAGTCCCTCATTCACAGAGGCTCAAAAGTAATAGGACAATTGAGCAGTTTCATCGTCAGGTGAGGCCCATGAAAAACTAAGCAGAGGTAAAGATATAGAGTTGATTTCAAGTGTTGAAATTGCATTTGGCAGCTGTTTACCAAAACTCTCAATATGATATCAGTGCAGATGAATAATTCCATTATTACACTGAGAAACCAAAATAAACCTATCAGAGAGATAGTGAAAACTTTAGGAAAGGTCAAAACAACAATCTAGAACATTCTTAAAAGGAAGGAATGCACTCAGTAACACCAAAAGGACCTGAAAAACCACAGAAAACATCCAAAGTGAATGATTGCAGAATTTTCACAACATCTAGCCAAGTCAAAAACACTCTCAAGGAGGTAGGTGTAGAATTGAATCTAGTCAAGAGGTGCCTTCATTAATATAAATACAGAGTTTACAGCAGGGTGCAAACCACTGGTTGCACTCAAAAACAGAAAGGCCAGAAAAGATTTTGTCGGAAAATATCTATAAAAAAGTTTGCTCAATTCTGGAAAAAATATTTAGACAGATGAAATCAAGATGGACTTGTACCAGAGGGATGGAAAGATAAAAGTACTAGAAGGAAACGGCTCATGAGCCGAGGCATAGCACACCATCTGCCAAACTCGGTGGAGGCAACCTTATGGCATGGCCATGTATGGGAACTGTGTCAGTAGTGTTTACTGATGATGTGACTGTTGACAGAAGTAGCAGGAAGAACTGTGAAGTGTACAGGGCTATACTCAGAACCAACCAAATGCTGCAAAAGTGACGGCACAGTGTATTTGGATATTGACCAAAACCATACTGCAGAAGCACCCAAAAAATTCTCAAGGCAAAGAAATGGGATGGTTTTCAATTTACAAGTCAGTCACCTGATCTCAACCCCAATAGAGCAGCTTTACAGTTAGTGAAGACAAAACTGAAGGTCGAGAAACCCACAAAAAAACAGCAACTGAAGTCAGCTGCAATAAAGGTCAGGCAGAGCATCTCAAGGGAGGAAACACAGCATTTGGTGATATCCATTGGTTCTAGACTTCAGGCAGTTATCGACTGCAAAGAATTTTCACCCAATTATTAAAAAGAATCCTTATCTTTAAAATTATGTTTGTTTTGTTAGTTATTTTTGATATCAAGTTCTGACTCTTTTATACATCAGCATCTAACAGTTGTTGTTAGCAAATAGAGATCCTGCTTTCCGAAATATCAAATCAGTCCTTCACAACCCCTACATGCAATCTTTAATATCTTGGTCTTTCAGAGTAATTTGCTGAAACAGGATCATTCTTTTCATGTGGCTCCCACTATAGAGAACCCAATGTTGAAGAAACTGGTCTAAAGTTGTGCATCAAACTTGATCCAAACTAGACTAAACTAGATTAAATGAGACATTTTACCAAACCCAACCAGACACAACACATGTGAGGAGACTGTCCCTCTTCCTCCCTGAAGTTGTTATCAGAACAATGACATCACTATAGTTTTGCCTGTCTGCGACATTAGTAAATCTGTGACGAGGTCTGGGGATAAAGGAAAAAGCAGAGCAGCAACAAAGATAGGAATGAGACAGGGAAAAGAGCAAGAGATGGAAAGAAAGATCAACTGAAAGAGAAGGCCACAGTTTCAGAGACAGAGAGAGGGAAGAAAGGAGAGCAAGCCTCGAGCAGCGGCTTGGCTGAACTCGCTGTGAACCTCAGCAGATTTATTTTCTCCGGAGCCTGTTGCTCGCTCCAAGGGGGCCAGATTTACATGCCTCTCCCAGGACTGCTGTGAAGCTCAGCTAGGGGAGCTGAGGATGGGACAAGTGGGATGAAGGAATGGGGTGAAGGCAGGTTATGGAGGTGACATGCATGGGAGTCCATCATTTGCTGTTTAACAATCTACGTGCCCTGGTGGAGTATTCCATCTTACTAGCTAATTAGAAACACTCCCTCCATTAACTGGGGTGTTTCATTTAAAATTCTGCCTTTCTTATTGACAGTGCTGGTGTGAGCCGATTGATACCCTGCTCTCGCACGCCACTCCCTATATCCTCTGTGGGTGCATATGTTTGTATGAACGTTATGTAATTTTTCTCACAGTATGGTGTAGCCGAGCTCTAACATAATGTACTGTACAAAGTACATTGTTGTATGAGGACATGCTCACAAACCCATGCGCTTCTAGAGTGGTGTCTTACCCAATCCAGCGTTATAGTACAGCAAAAATGAGTCAAATTATTTTCTCATTTTTTTAAACTATTTGGCCAATGTGGTAATTCCAGGCATACCATATTATACATTATAACTACAGGGATTTTTCCATGCATCTAAAACAGTAGTATAAAATATAAAACTTTCTCATAGTATATAGCATATATCCTACTGGGCACATTTGCACTTTTTTTTAGAGTCAGCTCATCTAAATGTGGACTGGATCAATTCTGGGTAATTATGAAGAGATGAGGAAACTCAGCTGTATAAATCATGCTGTGATTGCTTATTTTATGTCAGACACAAAATGTCTGACAGTGAACCCAATAACTGTAACCACATCACTAAAATATTTGCAACCAAGTTCGAGACAGCCATTAGAGGAAGTGAAATTAATGTCTGAAACCCTAAAATTTCTTGAGAAAATTACACTTTGTTCTTCAACATACATTTTAAGGTAGGATCAACAAACCAGGAGGCTGCTTTTAGTGGTGAATATAGGAACTGCACCCAATGGTGGCCCATGGCTACAGACTTTAAATAACAAACAGAAGTAGATGCATGATCTAGAAAGATTTTATGGTAAAAAGAAATCATTTAAATGCAATAGAGTAATACTCTTGTAATGCTTTAAATGCTACATCATTGTCAGATTTTCCCTTTAGGACAAACATAGGAGTTAACATATAATGCCTTGGAACAGCTGTCCATTTTGTAACCAAAGGTTTACTTCACTCTTAATTTAAAAAGGATTTCCGTTTTTCCTCAAGTTGTATTTCATGCACTGTAATTTTAGAGGATAATACTGCATGCAAGCTCATACTGGAGCCCACTGAGGAAGGGAGGAATTAACTAGCTGTCCTACACCTCTGACTCAACTCTCTGTGAACTGCCTGTGGAACCAGGGGTCAGCGACTCTGGGTTTCATATCATTTTCCCCCTCCCACTACTCTGTTGTTTTTGCTAGGGGGTGAGTTTTGAAAGGCTGGGGAGGCAGGGTGACTCTCCTCAGCGCCTGATCCCCCAAGAACTTGTTCTGTCTGACAGGTAACGCTCCACACGCCTGAAGGAGCGGTCCAGCTGTGAGCCAGAGAATGAGGAGGTGTCAGGGCGAAAGGCCAAACAGGAGACCAGTGTAAAACATTAAACCACAGCCCCATTGACTCAAGTTGAATTCTCTATTTTTCACAAGGGTTGTAGGAAGACACACACAAAATATTTTCTTCACGTGAGACCTCTCTGCACTCAGCGCTTTTAAACTTTTTTTTTAGATTTTAACACAGTTTATTTGTCTTTATCAAAGACTTCCTTCAAGAGCTTTTGAAATGGAGTGTGGGTACAAACTTGCCAAATGCACAGTTTTACTTCTCCCACTGCAAAAAGCAGAAGTGTTTACCTTAAAATTTAATATGCCGAATCAGCAGAATAAGTGATGCTTCATAAAGCTGCATTTTGTTGGTGTCTAATATGATACTAATAAATCAGGGAAGCTGGAAAGGAAATTATTTCACCATTTAACAGTCAACTGATTGCTCATGGGTCAGTCCACAAAACATTTCTGATTCTGACAAAGCTTTCAAGCTGATAGCAAAACACTTCTACACCATGAAGTTCATACAGCAACCATGTTTGCAAAGAATGAATTAGTCCTATAATTTAGTTTTAATTCAGATATGTACATGAGTGCACATTTGTGTTGTGCACAATTATCATGTAGTTCATGAATTTTGAACACTGCAGCTGTCAGGCTAGTTACATTTACAGTTTTGACTACACCACAGGTTTGCAGGCATACCCAACAAAGGCCTGCTGCTATCTGCTGCTGTTAGCTGCATTATCACTGTTGCTGACATCCTGTTTCTTCTGGCTAAATTGGTTGGTGGTTTTTCCTCTTAAATACGTAGCTGAGATGCTAACTGTATTACTCCATGTAGCCCTTCTCATCAGTATGTATGCACCTATGCACTTGCGGAAGTATACATATTGACACACTGCACAATGTTCACTTTGCTAAGGTGAATATTTTTTATCTTAGTGTTACCAGCTCATTAATAACTTTATCTGTCTGCACTTTGGTGCAAAGTTAGAAGCACTGAAATGTTATTTTTTGCTTGCTTGTTTTTTTCCCCTGAAAATAGCTGTCTGCTGTGTCTGGAAGCACTGTTGATGAGCAGGGGTGATTCTACATTCTAGAACCAGATATTTAGGGGGGCTCAGCCCCCAGTCAGAATACTGCATACATTGCCTTGTCATTAATATATTCATAAAACAATAATACTTAATAAACAAATTCATTAAAATGAATAAGCATGAATAAATATGTGATGTATTCATCACTTTTTACCCCTACAATTAGGTATTAGAATCAGAATCCTTTATTAATCCAAGGGGGGAAACTGTGGTCCAGATGCTCCATATGTGAATATGAAAGATAAGAAAATGAAACTGTATAAATCTGTATAATAAGGTACATATTATAATTTTAGTTTCAAAAGCAATCTAATTACTTGGATGGTGTATTGTAGTTTCCAAGAATAATTCAGAATCAGAATACTTTATTAATCCCAGGGGGAAATTGCTTACATTACAGACACTCCATTAAATATATATAAATATAAATATGAAAGGTAAGAAATACAGATAAGAAGATTAAAATATACAAACCCTATGTGCAAGAGAGTCCATTGTGTAGCATAGGTGGTCCAAAGTTGAACAATACTATATACAGTATATTCACAGTATGGTAATAAGAAATAGTCCAGGTATCAAGGGGGGGAACTGTAAAGTTTGATGGCCTAAATACTCCAAATTTAGACAATACTGCGTACAGTGTATAAAGATAGGGCAAGTGAAATTAGTCTAGGTGTCACAGTGAGGAGTTGTAAAGTTTGATGGCCATGGATAGGAATGATTTCCTGTGGTGTTCTGTGGTGCACCGTAGTGGAATTAGTCTTCTCCTGAGTGAGGTCCTGTGTCTGTCCAGCATGTCACTGGAGAGGGTGTCAAGGATTGTCTGATAATGTGCTTAACTTGGACAATTTCCTCCTCTCCAACACCACTGTCAGAGAGTCCAACTCCACACCCACGACGTTACTGGTCTTGTGGATGAGTTTGTTCAGTTTGTTGGTGTCCTGTCCCCTCAGTCTGCTGCCCCAGCCCACTACATGTCATGTCAGGTTGGTGAGCAGGACTCAAACGCGGGACGCGTGGTAAAAGTTCACTAGCTTTTATTAGCTTCAGCAAAGGTGAAAGCAAGTAGGCAAGGCGAGAGCTCGGCCAGAGCTCAAGCAGAGTTCAGGATTCGACGAGGCTGAAGGCTGCCGGAAAGGCAATCAGCAGCGCAGGATACTCTCGGTCGAAGCTGGGGACAAACTGGCAGCCTGCTGATGAGCGGCAGGTGTGACGGCCGGAAAGCACAGGTGTGCCAGGTAGAAATGGGTCAAGGGTCACCACACCTCCTGGAGAGCGATAGGCAGAGGAGAGGGTGGAGAGAACACAGCAGGCAAAACAGCAACAAAACACAATGGCAGACCGACCAGGAGACTGAGGTCATGACACTACGTTGCGAGGGTGGCACTGGCTACCACAGACTCATAAAACGTCCTGAACATCATCTGGCAGATATTAAAGGATCTGAGTCTTCTCAGAAAAGAAATTCAGAATGAATAAACACAGATTTCAATATAATATGAAGATGAACCCTTTATGAAACCTGAGGCAGAGACTCGAGTATGATGGCCAGAATTTTCCTAAATATGTTAAAGATCAAACCAGATATGGGGAGGAAATGTGCACGACATGGTTTCAGTCTCTTAACTGCATAGGGGCAGTCCACCAAATGATCAAACAATTAACGTAGCATCATTCAATATAGACATTGGAAACTCAGGTTGCCTTTCCATGCAAGTATGTAAGAAGCCATCTAGTAAGAGATTTGCTTTTACATTCAAGTTTTCAAGTTCATACAAACCCTCCATTTATTGTGCAAACTAAACACAGGGAATCAGGTAGGCTACAAAGTAGTGAAGAGTCTGTCACTTCAGTGTAGAGGCAGCCATCCTATTCAAACCATGTGTAAAATAATACGAGTCCTGTCATGAAGTCCATCACTACAGTGAAGTCTGTGCAACTGGACAAAGCTCAAAACCGATTTTCCAATGCACTCTACATATTGCGTAATGTCAAAAAATAATAATAAATGGCAATGTTATTACTACTATTCCTATTGGTTTTTTATGGGTGCTAATGTGAAATTTAGGGGTGTTTGAGCAACCCTAAAAAGGATCTAAAGTCACCTGTCCTGATTAGAATGGTGAAACTAAATCAAAACATCAAAGTGGCAGCCATGAGAACACAAAAAAAGTAGTTTTGTGGAGCTAAGGGGAATTGAACCATGAGGTGATTATTTTCTGTAGGTTTGGGCCTGTGAATGACACCTTTCACATTATACAGCAGAACTGTGTTTGATGTAAACATATTGAGTAATGAAACTTTGAGGTCTTGTCTGTATTAGCATAGTAAGAGAAAACCGTCAGAAAACACAACCGAGTGATTAGAATTTTACTGCATGTCATTCCTCTGCTCTTTTTCCTCACATTTCCTGTTTTTCCTCTGTTACACTTATCTAATAAAGACAGAAATGCTGAATAAATAATAACCATATTGAGAGGTGTTGGTCCATCAGGCTTCTGCAGCTGCTGTGTTTACGTAAAGTAATTTAAGGGAGGTGGAAGCAGACTTTTCAAGAGAGATTTCAATTATAAAGTTGTCCAGCACCACATTCTTCAGACTCCTGAAGTCACTAAAACCAGGTACACACTGCACTTAAATTACAAGACACAAACACAAGTGCACATGCACACAAAGACACATGCTTGTGCAGAGTAGGAGGAGCAGATCAAAGAAATGTGGTTAAAAAGAACACCCAGGGACACCCACCTCCACATAAACAGGGGATCTCCTTACCAAAAACAAAGAGGCCTGAGCAGCCAGCCCACATCCAGTGAAACAGGGAGGGGTGAAAGGGGTTTTGAAAAAGTATGTTACATGGGCGGAAAGGTACAGCAAAATCATTCATTACTGTAATTACAATCTGGGCCCACTTACTCTTTCATTCAGCAGGAGGAGAGGAGAAAAGAAAAGGAGGAGAGGAGAGATTAAACAGAGGTGTTAACCACATGGTGGAAAATAACTTGTTCTTTTTTCAAGTAACTCACACACATACAGGAATATAAAGAGAGAAGAGCACCCATAACACACACTGCAGGGGTCCCTCAATCATTACAGTGATGCAGTTTCTGTCTGCACATGAAATAAGCTACACAAGACCTAAGTGTCTTTATCACAGTATTTATTTTCCCTCCCTGCTTTGAGTCATGTTTTCCACCTCCCCTGATGCTTTAAACCACAAAAACAAAACAGTGTTTGACTTACAGATAAACCTTTCTTGCTTTGTTGTTTTTGTTCTTTACTTTTCAATCAAATGAGCTTATCAGTTAGGTTTTTGGAAAGGTGCTTATTTGCTTTTCTGCAGAAAGATGAGATCAATGCAACTCATGTCAATCGAATTTGCACTAATCAGTCTTTTTTAAATAACAGATCAAAGGACTATGTGTAATGTTGAGGGATTGCCAGCCAAACAGTTTAAAATCTTTCATCTTATTTCATTTTTATGACCTGCAGCTTTACAGATACTGTTACCAGCACAAACCAGCAGATAATGTGAATTGGTGATACCTGGTAAACATAGACAAAAAGTTAGAAATGCAAGAGACTGATATTTTCTTAAGGAGTTGGTAGAGGGAAACAAAAGAGCTAAAAAAAAGACTGGGAATGGGGGACTTGATGGCTTGCTGTGTAAAAAGGCAATAATCTGCTTAAATTTTTTATGCTAAGTCCACTGAACCAGGTGTGAGCCTGCAACATAATTCTTCAAAAATCAAACCAATCCTTGATGTGGAAAAAGCTCTGATTGTTTGATTATTCACAAAGGTGATGACCAAAATGATCATTTCTGTGTCCTTGAGTTTAAAGATATGCAAACAACGCCCATGGAACCCTCTCAAATTCTCAAACTGGAAATATCTTGACATTTTTATGTGACTCACTATAGTCACTATTCTTGTTTCTGTTTGTTGACTTTTCTTTGTGACAATTCCCAGTCTCTTGACTTTTTACTGCCTCTGCTCAATGTGTTTACCTTGCTCTTCTCTCTGTGTCCCACAGGACATTTTAAACACTGCACTGGATTTACCTCTTGGGAAAAGAAATGTACAACAAAGAGGAAGGGAAACGGTAGCCTAATAAGATCTGAGGACAACAACAGCTACAATGCCAGGAAAGTTCACCTGCTGAGCCACATTCTGCTGTAGTTTCAGCTGAAGCTGTTTCCAGTCACTCAGGAGAAGTACAGGTGTTTAATTAGTGACAGGAAGTAAGCCTCTGGCATCTCATGGAGTTTATTGAGTAATATGATACTGCTAATTCATAGGTAAGTGCATAAGGTGTCTGATATGGAGCATACGTGCTATGTTTATATGGTTGTTTTTACATATGTGCATTCTGTCTTTTCCTTTAATGTACTGTGTGTGGTTTGTGCTATGCATGTGGTCTTTTTGTCTGTTGGAAATAGAGTCACAGAATATGGTCCTGTTTCCAACATACTTAGGAGGCTGTGTAAAACCTTAATATTTATTTGGAAATAGCACAAAAAGGCAATACACCAAAAGCTGAAATTGAGAAATGTGATGTTTTTTAAGTTAATTTTGAGTTTGGTATGACACAAATGGTCCAAATTGTTTTGGAAATGGAGGTACATAACACTACGCTTTAAAATTTATATCATAATCATTCTTTGATCTACAGTACTCACAGAGGAAAACTAGATAGTACTTGTGTTTTTTATTCATACTGTATTAGTGGAGGATGTTAGTGTCACTCTCAAGTAGCAATCTGAGTTTTTCAGTGCTCACGTCAGAGTTTTGAAAACATCATGTGTTCAGGAACTTAAATCTCTGACCTCAACTAGTGTATGTACAGAGCACAAGTGTCACCCAGTGCACAGTAACAGTATTGCAGTCTGGCAAAGCAATGCAAATCACAGCAGAAAGGCTGTTTAAGGCCTTGCTTTCTTCTTTTGTGAATTGTAACACATGACTCCCCTTATTACAACACACTCACAAAAGCTATTGTTTTATTACACTATATGTCTGTGAATCAGGGTGATGAATGTTAAACCTATGAAAAGCATTATGAATTAGATTCAATATCCTTGTTATAATAATACTGGCCAGAGTTTCACAAAAGTATAATAGAAAAACATCAGGGATTATATGTCCTGGAAATATTGATTATTATAATAAATATTTTCTGTATTTTCTATATGGTAATATATCAATAGTTTGATCAAATTTTAGTTAATTTATCTCAGTCTGGACCCAAATAAGCACCAGAAAAAGTATGGGTGGATTAACATTTCTTAAAAAAAAAGTCACCAGTGATAGTGTTTATTGCAGGTCTTATAGTGACTGCAGTGACTGAAACTGACCTTCTGTGACTCAGTCCACTGTTGCAACAGTCCTACTTTTAGTTTATCATTTTATAATGTCTCCCAGCAGCCCACAATTTCTCTCTCTCTCTCTCTCTCTCTCTCTCTCTCTCTAGCTATAACATATTTAAATCATTATGTTTCTTGTTAGTACACAGATTGCACCAGACTCCCACAGACTAACATTGTAGTAGCTTCAAAATTCCTCAACCGCTTAATAAAGAAAAATGTATCTGGTAAACTTCACAAGCGGGGTATTTCTGGAAACAAAACCTTTTAAGTTAAATGCATAACTCGATATAAGGGGAGCAAATTAAAAGAAATGATGTGGTCTGATTACGTTTCAGTGATCTGGTCATTATATAATGATGAGTGCATATTCAGCAAGACAGAGTGAGCTTTTCAGCCAATAACCACTCATGTTAATTCCTAAGCATTATAGTGATGCTATTTAGAGACATCTTTGGTCATCAGATCAGTCATGAGTCATTAGATCTTGTTATCATCGCTGCAGATAAATCTTTTGCTTTCCTCATGAAGTTAGAAAACAAACTCAAGCAAGATGTGGCAAGATGTTTTCTTTCCTTCTTGAATATCAGGTCATTTCAAAACACAGGGCACCCCTGCTTTTTATTAGGCATTCATATTTATATACCATGTGTGTTTCTGTTACTTTATCCTCGCTTTTTTTCTTTTTTGTTTTTCAAAAGAGTGTCTGTAGTGGTCAGAACATCTGCGTCCATCTCTGTGTTTATCTTCCACTGACCTGAAACAACTCCTCTGCCTGCATACATGTCAAGCCTCCACGCCTTCCTAGACAAAATCCAGCTCTCAATGGCTGATTGTATTTACTTCTGTGAAGCTTTACGTCTGATCTTCTCTCCTTACGCCCACAAAACTGCTGCTCCTGCTACGGCCCATTTGGTTATATACATAGACACACGTGTGCACAGCCTCTATATAAAAAACAAATGTTTAATCTGCTCTCTGTGTAAATATGAATACACACAGTCACTCTTGCACACAAGCATCCAAGCACGCATTTATACAGCAGCCTCTCGCCTCTTTTTGGCTGACGCAACATCTGTAGCCCAGATGTGCTCTGTACTCTGAGGTGCTGCTGAATGCAGGATGTTTTGCATTCCCTCTGTGTGGAATATGTGAGGCGTTCCTGTGGGCCATCCGTCTGCCTGAATTAGTCTGTGTGTCATGGGGATCTGTTTACCTCAGCCCTTGTTGGCTGGCTCCAGGGGTTTGGGCACGTCTATTAGTATGCTAATACAGGGCAGATGTGGGATGCTGAATCAGGTGTTGAGAGGAAACTCTGGCCCTAGTAGGGGGGAGAAACCACATGCCCTCTGTGGTGGCCCAGCCCTTCATAACAAAATCTTCCCTCCTTAACTTCCTCTGCTCCTGCTACACAGGTCACATCTGGATATTCTAACATACAGTGAAGGGTAACTCTTCCTTATTATTGATAGAAGCCTGTACATTTTTAACATTTGTGATGTCACTGATATAAACTAGTTGAGTTCATGATTGCATACAAGCATGCTGTTAGGATTTACACTGAAGAATAACACTTTATGACACCCTAAAATGGGATTATAGTTTCATAGTCTTGGCTTTCTTTTTGACCGGTGATGCTGTCCACTAGGCACTAAAATGATTGTTAAAACCTAGCAACATAAAAACAATACTTAACAAAAGTTCAACAGAGTAAGAGATGCTCAGTGGCTTGGAATTTAGCCAGACATCTTTGGAGCACTAAGCAGAAAGTACCAGTAATTCAGTTACTCAGTCATTGCTCTAGACATTCATAACAGTTAAAACTATGACCTAAACGGTCTGCTGTGACAAAGCATACACTTTCCCAGTGAATTCAGGGATTATTCTCAACATTTTTGGTTGGGCTACCTTTCAGGTTTTCCTGCAAATAAAGAGGCTTCACGTGGCTTGAATGTTGGATTGTAACATCCTGTTTTATCATATGAACGCTCATATTGTGCATTTCCCCATCTGTTGTAATAATATCTGTGCACTCACATTCGTCAGTTGTTGATTGGTTGATTGGTCAGCCAATACTGTTGCCTTATACTGACTTCTTGCAGATTTATCGATATAAGCACGAACACTGTATGGACAACAGTTCTGAGGCACCTACAGGAGCTTTTATGACATCTCATTCTAAATCTGTAGGCATTATAATGAAATTGCCCCCCCCCCCCTGCAGCTATGACAGCTTCCACTCTTCTGGGAAGGCTTTCTACAAGAAGGAACGTGTCTGTGGGAGTTTTTGCCCATTTATCCAGAAAAGCATTTGTGAGGGCAGACACTGATGTTGGATGAGAGAGCCTGGATTACAATCTCCATTCTAGTTCATTCCAAGGGTGTTCATCCCAGCCACTTTTATGAACAAACAAGTTCTGGATATTCCAGATGACATCCAGAGAACACACAGAGGATGTAGAGGGGGAAAGCAAAAGAGGAAAATGAAGGACAACAAAAGACAGCAAAGAGCGATGGCAAAAAGGAAAGTTAAGCCTAAAGCAATTCCCCCCCACCGTGGATTAATAAAGTATTCTGATTCTGATAACATAGAGGTCAGGGATCTGTGCAGGCCAGTCAAGTTCTTCCACATCAAACAGCGGCAGCATACTTTATACCACTCCATCCGATGATTGGCACTGTGCCAATTTCAAACCAACTGAACAAAACTTTGCTGCATCATCCACACTTCCAGCAAGTATATTTTACACCTAATAGCACTTGGAAGGAAATAAAAAGAATTTGATCCTATTTTTGACTCCCTCCTCATAGGCCACTTTGTGTTTATCAGTCATTTAGATCCAGTTTTGACCTCCGTGAATTAATCTTTCCTTCAGTTCTTTACTTCTGTCTTCTTTCCTTGTCCCTTGACTTCACTAGTCCCTATCCCAGTTTGAGCGTTTTTTCCTCCTGAGTCATCTTGAGGCAAGCCTAGCCGTTGGCCAACATCTTCACAGCTGGCCAAGAACAGATTCCAGCTAGACCCAAGCAATTGTTGCCCTCACACCACCTGCTATAGGGTCACAGTCTTCGAGTTAGATATTTCAGGATGTGTAGTGTGCGTGTGTGTGTGTGCGTGTGTGTGTGTGTGTGTGTGTGTGTGTGTGTGTGTGTGTGTGTGTGGGGGTGGGGGGGGGGTGTGTGTTGG
>VUQH01000792.1:10517-34691 GCA_015106775.1 Etroplus canarensis | reverse complement strand
GTGTGTGTTGATCCATGTGAGTGCATGTCTCCATATAGAGCAGTAAAGGATGCTTAAAAACACACAACTGACACAGCATGAGGCTCCATTGTGTCCTAATCAGTACACTAGGAACTGAATAACCAGCATGTCCTCCATCCTTCGCTCCAGTTCACTGGGGCAAGATAGGGACAGCAAGAGATGGAGGGCTGGAATTTTCCTTTGATCAAAGTGTCCGTTATTCAATGGGATGTGGCATTGCTGGGGGTTTAGAGTGGGAGGAGGCCACTGGGGCTGAGTGCAGGGAGAGAGTGCCCAATTGTCTTGTCCCTTTCTTTTTCTGGATACTCGTCCTTACCAAGAAGCTGATACAGAGGTTGTGACCTTTTGCCCCCCTTTCCTGTGTCTTGTGGGGGCTCACACTTAAAAGACGCTTTCTGTCATGTGTAACTGTTGAACAACCCCCTTTCAGAAATGTATCCATTTTCATTGTCTTGCACAACTACGCCTTTCTTACTACCCAACTTCATTAAGGAGAAGGCGAATGGTGCATTGTCAGTGGAGCAGATTAAAGAGAAAACTGACAAGGACTGGACAAAGGAAAAATTGACTGTGTCAGTATGTTTGCATGATGGCAGCATCTGTTGCTGAGCGTGTGGTCATAGTTTTCAAAAAAGGCTTACAAGTGCTTTCTGAGAGTTAGAGGAGGGGTACAACAGAAGGGGAGCTATTTGTTTCAATAATCTGATGTTATTTACTCTATTATTATTATATCTGTGTACAGCCAAGCCATCAAAGACATCTGATCGTTAACAGAACTGCTGTGTTTGACAGCTGTATAACACATTTTCTCTTGGAAGAGCTTCACTAAACAAAGAGTCGATGCAGGCTGTATAAAAAAACTAAATATCAGATAGGAATCTCTTGCTGACAGTAATGGCATCGATCAGTGAGATAGACTTAGATAGTGATCTTGGGAATGGGTGCAAAAAACCCCCATAAAGCTGAGGAAGATAATATGACATTTCATTGTGTGGAGGTATGTTTAGTTACAGTCCAATTTTTAACTGATTGAGCATAAATCACTCAAGAAAATGACAAAACTCCCAGGGAATATGATAATCCAAAGCATCTGAAACAAGAGCGTGGGAATCATTCTAGAAGAAAAAACAAATACAAAAACATATCTTGAGAGGTTGTTAGGGGGATTTGAAATGGTATTTTAAAATCTGTTCACAAAGTGTTATGAATTGTTCTTAAGTATGACATGCTATGATTTAAAGGTCTTGTTTCATGCTGATAATGATACAAAACACAGCAGTCTAAGACTAAGAATTTAAACTGCAGCAACATGTCAGGTGTTCTCTTGAAGACAGTGAAGGGAAAAAAGATTAATGTCTAGCATTCTCAATCCTGTAGTGCAGTGGTTTGAACATTCTTACAAGCGAAAGGTGGGGACACAAGCTCTTCTCCCCATGGAGTGTTGCGTCAGGAAGGGCGTCCGGTGTAAAGCCTCTGCCAAATTACCACTGCGGATTAATCCACTGTGGCGACCCCTTAGTGGAGAATACAAGGGAGCAACAGAAAGGTACATATTCTTGATCTGATCCCACTTCATTGTTACATGTTCCACAAATTTGATGTTACCATAATTATAATGGACTCAAAACACCTAACAGATGATGCTGCTGTGTCATGGGAAACCTTCTTTTTTGTTGTTAACTAAGTTGAATCCTATGTTCATTATAATCATATGTACACACTCAAACACTGCTTCATTGGGTGTATCTGTTCAGCTGCTCGTTAACGCAAATGTCTATTCAGCCGACCACATGGCAGTAACTCATTATGTAAACATGGTCAAGATGACCTGCTGAAGTTCAAATTGAGCAATTGAATGTGGCATTGTTGTTGGTGCTAGACATGCTGGTCTAAATAGTTCAGACACTGCTGATCTGCTGGGATTTTCCTGCACAATCTCTATGGTATACACATAATGGTCCAAAAAAGAGAAAATATTAACTGAATGGCAGTTTTTTGTTGCCTGGTCTGGTTAGTCTTGATTTCTGCAGCGGAATTCAGATGGTAGGGTCATTATTTGGTGTAAACAACGTGAATGCATGGATTCTTCCTCTGCCTTGTCAGCAGTTCAGACTGTTGGTGACATAATGGTGTGGAGGATATTTTCTGAGCACACTTTGGGCCTCTTGATAGCAACTTGGCCATGTTCTGCTGGAGTACTGTTGCTGATCATGTCCACCCCTTTATAACCAGTGAAGCCATCCTCACTGTACTCAAACAACCTCCACAGTCACCAGATCTCAAGCCAATCGAGCACCTTCAGGATATGATGGAACGGGAGATTTGCATCATGGATATGCAGTGGACAAATCTGCAGCAACTGTGTGATTCTACCATGTCAGTAGGGATCAAAGCTCTGAGAAATTTTCCAGCACTGTTTTGAATCTGTGCCATGAGGAATTAAGGCAAATCTAAATGCAAATGGGATCCAGCCCAGTACTAAGCATCTGTTTCAGAAAGTCAGTATGCAAGAAAGGTGGTCCGTAAGATTTCTTTTATTATGCAGCTAGCAAAAAGATCATACTAAAGTACACATGTAAAGGGTTTTCACCTTTTTGTTCTCCACCCACAAGAACATTGAAGTTAGACACAAATAAATAAATAAGCACAAAAATCACAATTGATACCTTGTTAGATTAAAAATAGCTCTAAGAAAACTTAGACTGGACCAGTATTTCAAATAAATATTTATTATGGCATGGAGCTTCATTTTCACAAATAAATTGAATTTTAAAAAGACACACCCACCTAAAACCAGGGTTCGTACTGGAGGCAACTGTTCCTTCCTTAAATAGAAACAGTCTCCTAGTATGTATTTGATCTATTTGTTTTTGTTCTGAACCTTTAATTCATCCGAATCTCATGTGGGGCACAGATCCCGCAGCTCTGGCGGTCCCTTGTGGAGAATATTTGAAAAAGCTACTAAGGAGGGCAGTGCAGTTACTGTCCAGCAGGGGGCAGCGTACCACTAAAATTAAAGGATAGATTGAAAGTCGACTGCTCAAACAACACAGCAAACTGCATTTGATATCCTAATCTGTGTCTCCTTTTTCCTTCCCTTTTTCTTTTTTAAACTTTCACTCCCTCCTTTATTAGGTCCCTATGACTCTCTGTCTAACCTCTTTTTCTTCTTCAGGTCTTTCTTTGTCAACTTATACCACACAAGCAGGCGAACCATACTATGGTCTGGTTCTTGAGCTCTTGAGTTGTACAGCAGAGAGCTGTTTTTCCTCTCCTCACTATAGTAATTTCAGCTCTACCTGATTCTGCTAAAGCCATCATTCTGCCCCCCTCTAGCCTACACTGTGTTTTCTTTTTTCTTTTTTTCTGTGGCCCCTTCTTTTAACTTCTCTCCCTACTACTAGTCTCCTTAACCTTCTCCCACCTTTTAAACATTGTCTTGTTTCAATCCTTTTCTCCTAAGTCATTTTTGTCCCTCTGGTCCCTTCTCTCTTGCTCCACATTCTCTCCATCCGAACATGTCTTTTCCTTCCCTTCTGTGACCAAATGCTGTCAGAGTCACGGGTTGCATGGGTATGACATCAGCTCCCTTCTCACTGAGATGAAAGAGGCTGAAATCTGATCTATCAAGAAAAAGATGGCTTAGAGGGAAAATGAATATGTATGCATGCGTTGTTTGGTTCTTTCCACCGTATTCATTACACGTTTCCTGGCGTTCGTGTGTTCTTTTTTCTCTGTAGAAAAAGATGCAAGACCATGTTTGTGGACACATACCTTGTGGTTTTTCCATAAGCTTTTCTAAGGCAGAATCAGTGCTTAACTCCACTGCGTGTGGGCACCACATATCACAACTTTATTATTTTTATTGCTGTATTCAGATGTGTTTTTTCTTATTAGGCATTAGTTTATATCTTGGAGCTTTGCATAGCATTTAAATGATATGTGGGCTGAAATAATGTCCAGTCTTGAAGAAAATTCCAAGTGCTGAATTCTGACTTGGCATATGGACGTAAAGAAAACCATTTCAGGGTCAATCCGCAGTAGGTTTTATCATATACACACCATGCCCATAAAGGTAAAAGTGTCAGTACTTTGGCTCTTTAGTGTGGACTGAAATATCTCAGCATTTGATTGAGTCCAATACTTTAGTTTACAATGAAATAACAACAAAACAAATGACAATACCATCACCCTCAGCTGTACTCTGTGAAAATCTTTATATGTTACTCCACTTCTAAACTAAGTCAAAGAAGCATCATGCACACATCAGCATTTTAGAAAGGATATCTGCTCAGTGCACAACTGTTTAATAAAAGCAATCTCACTGAGCTGCTCACATAGCTGTAGACTCACAACTTCTCAAATCATACAATTTCTTTACATGAACATGCACTTTTGAAGCTATTTAGGCTGTGTGGATGTTTTCCCATTTAAAGTTGCTTTTTTTTTCTCAACAAGATAATTCTTGGAATAACATCCTTGACTTCTAAGGACCACCAACAGTAGCAGACATGAGAAAATATTTTTTAGTGCACGTCTATGTGTTGAACTGCCGTATGTGAAACACACAGCAAAATGTGTATTTTAAGAATTTTATGAAATCTCAGATGTATTATTATCTTAACATCATTAATTTTCTGATTCAGTTGCATGTTTATGCATGTATGTGTTTTGTGGCTATAACCACTCATGACTCTCACTCCCTTGAAGACCCACGTGGACCTCGTGGGTCTTTTGAACAACAAAACCCATTTGCCAGTGTTTACAAAAAGCTGGCTTCCGTGGCTCCTCTCCTCCTCAGGAGAGGCTGCGTCACAGATGACAAGAATCTCTAGCGCTGACTGACCAGCAGATTTATGGTTTTATAAATGTTTGGTTTGATGATACTGGTAGCAGTTTCCCTTCAGGGGATCACTTTGTGCTTTTGTCCTCTCTGTCAGCACGTCCAAACAGCTGGTGACAATTATCAGTCTGCCACATTTGAAAATGTGTTGCATATACAATGATCTTTCAATTTGCTCCAAACCTTTTTCACATAAAAGAAAGTGCATATATTGCATTTTGTTCAAAAGATAGTCTGTGTTAACATGTGGTACCTCTTAAAAAAAATAAAGCTGTGTTGGTTCTCATCCCTTTGTGGGGCATTCACACTCATCTGTCTATTCATCTGGGAGGAAAAAACATCAAGCTGTCAACAGGTGAAGTATACAAACTGGCTTCAGGTTGAATGAAGATCTGTGTGGGCCTTACACCTTCTCTTTGAGCTCCTTTCTCACTCTGCACTGGCTGCCTCCAGCACCAAAATCTGATGTGTGTGTGTATTGACACATTCACACAGGCCTCCCCAGAGGACTAGTGGGAGGAAATTGAGTTGGGGAAAAGGGAGAGAAAAGTTCCATTTGCCTCACACGATGGTATTGCATATACTTAAGTCCAGTTTAGAACTACTTGCTCCTGAGTGTTTCCATTTTCCTTTTCAGCAAGGTACTTGTACTTTACTTGCAAAATATTTGCTTCGGTTAGGTACTGGTTGTTTCCCCCCGTTCCCAGTCTCTGTGTTAACCTAAGTGGCTTCTGGCTATAACATTTTATTATGTCATTTTAAACTTCCCAACTAATTCTACATCAGAAAAAAATAAGATTACAGCCAAAATGTCAAACCATTCTTTGAGTACCAAAATCCATTTCCGGAAAAGTTGGGATATTTTCCAAAAAGAAATAAAAACAAACATCTCAGATATGTAAATTCTTCTGAACCTTTATTTAACTAACAAAAACACAAAGAAAAGATTTTAATTAGTTTTACTGACCACCTTAAAGGTATTTTGTAAGTATGCATACATTTAGAATTTGATGGCTGCAACACACTTATCAAAAGTTGGGACAGAGCTAAAATAAGATTGAAAAGTGCACAGAATATTCAAGTAACAGCAGTTTGGAAAGACTCCACATTAAGCAGGCTAACTGGGAGCATGTGAGGTATCATGAATGCGTATAAATGTAGTATCCATCAAAGGCTCAGTCTTTGCAAGGATGGATGGGCCATAGCTCACCAAAATTCATGAGAGAATTGTCAGTTCAAAATGAACATTTCTCAACACAAGATTACAAAGCATATAGGTCTTTCAGCATCTATGATGCATAATGTTTTGAAAAGATACTGAAAATTCAGAGACATCTCTGTGCATAGAGGGTAAGGTCAGAACTTAATCATGAATGCACATATTCATGCTATTCTAACAAGTATAGCCACCTGGGCTTGGGAGTACTTTGGAGAAGTACTTTCGAAAAGCACTGTCTTTAACACAGCCCAATACATTAACTCTATGCAAAAACTCCACTGGGTTCTCTGGACCTAAGCTCATCAAAGATGTCTGACTGTGGAACCATGTTCTGTGGTCAGATGAGTCCACAGTTCAGCTCATTTTCAGAAAAAAGTCAAGCTCTCTGTGCCAAAGATGAAAACAACTATCCAGATTGTTTTTAGCAAAAGCTGTAAAAGCCATAATCTTTAATGATGTGGGGGGCTGAGTGCCCATGGCATGGGTGATTTGCATGTATACAAACTGGAGAGACACATGCTGCATCAAGGTGAAGTGTCCTCTCAGGACGTTTATGCTTATTATAGCAGGATGCTAGACCACATTCTGCAGGGGCTGCAACAGTGTGGCTTTGTAGACACAGAGTGTGTGTGTTTAACTAGCCTGGTGCTGGTAGAGATCTATCGAAATCTATCAAAAATGCATGGCGGCACTGTTTAACAGCTAAAGTGTTAAATCAATCAAGAATTGACACGATTTCCAGTTGCAAAATGACAAGAATTAATATTCTCAGTCCTGACATGATTAAAAAGTGCTATTAAAAGGGAAGGAGATGTAACACAATTGTAAACATGCCTCTGTCCCAACTTTTGTTGACACTAATCCTCAATTTGTGTATATTTACAAAACACTTTTGCCAGTTGAATAAAGGTTCACATGAATTACATTATCCCAGATTTTTGTTTTGATTGCATTTTGGAAACTATCCCAACTTTTGTAGAGATGGGGTTTGTAGCTTGCATTCATTTTTCTTTTTATTTAAATTGAACTCAGTATCCCATTTTTTGGGAGTGTGGTTGTGAATAAAATAAAATAAGTATGTATCATCATTTGCTGATATGTCTACTTTAAATACTTTACAAAATAAATCACTTTTATTTTAAGTTTAAATCTTTGCATTTGGTTTTATACCAGTAAATGATCTGACCTCTTTATCCTCCACTGGTGTCATATAAAGATTGAAGTACTGATAAACGTGCATAAACGAGGACAGGCATTTACATTTTTGAACACTTGTTTCTTTAAAGTAACAGCACCCAAACCTCACATCCTCTCTGTCTGTGTCAAACAAAGCACTTATCAAAGCTGGATCTTAACATCCTTGCATGCAAAACACTCTGTAGCCACTGACACTGGGCCAGACACAGGGTGGGACCTCAGCCAAAATATCCCCAGAGAAGCATAGCCTTCAGGCAGGAGAGTCACAGTTTTTAATGTTGGGTTTTCTCCATTTAATGCTCTCATACTCTCCATTGTCCTCAAGCTTTCATAGCTCCCCATCCGCAGGGTTTCAGAACATCATGTGACATTGCCTCATCCTCTGTTTGCAAAACACCCTGGCTTTTTAATCTCCACCCTTTTTTACTGTGTTTTTATCCAATTTTCCAAGCATATATGTACGCTATCTGGCATTTCACTCTAATTCTATCTCTCTCTCCATCATTATTCATCTCCTAAGGTTATTTCTCACTCGATTCACCATTTCCCAGTGTTAACACAGAGTGTATTGTGCCCTTGCAGATCTTGTCTGTCCTAGGCGTTAACTGTTTTGTCTGTGGGAATCACCATGATGGATTAAAATCACTATGATATCTGCAAGTTGATGTTTCTACTCACTCTCACTTGCAGACTCTAAAAAACAAGGGTGTTTAGTTAGGTGTGTTTGTCAGTCCTTCTTTTCCTACATATACTAAAACACATACTGAAAACTGAGAAAGGATAGTGAAATATGCATTTGCTTTCTTTGAAATATCTAAAACCCCTTGTTAGTAATTTGAGGGACTGCCATAAATACCATCAGTTTACTTAGTAAAGTCTATAGTACCTCCACGTGTTACTACCAAACATATTTACCATGAGAAGTAATTATGAATTTTTGCATCTAGCGCTGGCATAAATGCTGCAGAGGGCTGTGAACTCTGCAACAGCTGCACAACATCTTTTTAGGCTAGCCTGATTGTAAATAAGGCCATAGTTCCCTTCCTAAAAGGTTGAATCCCGCGTTCATCTAAATATCTTTTAGGAAGGACAGTGAACTTTTCCCTCTGGTGCACATGTAGCTTTCTTAAAGGACAGCTAAATCTTCAATTGCATAATCCAAGGGGATAGAGCTCTAAAGTATCAGATATGACAACAGAGGCTTGTCAAAGTGAAATCTTTTTTGACTAAAGTTGTGAATTTGTGACCGCAGGATGTGAACGTGGCTAGTTTCACAGCTTTAGTCAGGGTGGAAAACTATATTCAACAATTGTGGTCTGGTGGTTTGTGGATTGGCTGCGATTTGCACTCCAACCAAATGTAAACACTCTGGCTGGTTCACCTATGGTAATTCGTTGCAAAGCATGACCACGAGATTCAGCGTGGTAATTTAGATCTTTATGAGGCTTCATCCTGCATACAGCCAAGCATTAACTCATGTGCAAACACACTTGCAAATTGTATAGAAAATACAGGCTTACTTATGTTCTTTAGAGGTACACACTCAAGCTTGTGAGTCACAAATATGCGTGCACTCCCACGTGCAGCTTTATGAAATGAGTGTTATTGTGAAGTGGCTAAACAGTCATCACTGCCTGGACCTGTGATTTAAGGATCATTGCCTGACCACACTCACTCTGTCTGCCTCAAAGGACACTGTCACTAGGCACACTGCTCTGCATCTCACTCACCAGATGTATTTTCCAATATAACCTAAGTGCTGCTGATGTTGACAGTATTCCCAGTGTCAGCTCAGACCTCTGTTTTAATGTTTATTGACCATGGCCCATATCACAGTGTGTATACTAAAGTCAGACTTTAATTTGCTATAAAGCAAGAAAGATTCCAGAAAAGTTCATTTTGATTCATAACTCCAGGATATGTCTAAAAGCAGCTTAAAATAAACAAAAAGTTTAGGCAATATGTCAGCTTGACTTGTTTCTGTTCCCTTTAATTGGCCAAAAAATCACTTATTGCACATTTGAAACCATATCCATAATACATACTGTTAGCATTCTAAAACAAAGTCTGTTTCCATCCAATTAGCATTCACATTTTCAATGTGTGCATTGAAACAGTAAACAAGCTTTTTTAAGTAAAAATATTGCAAAATATTAAGCTTTTATTCTGCTGTCAGGTAAGCATATATGATCCCATTTCCAAGACGGTTGGGATGCTGCATAAAATATTAATAAAAACACAATGCACTGATTTGTAAGTATAATAAACCAATATTTTATTCACAAAAGAACAAAGAAATGTATCAAATATTGAAAGTGAGACATTTTACTATTTCATGAAAAATATTGGTTCATCTTGAATTTGATGAGAGCAACAAGTTGGGTACTAAAAAGCAACAACTGGAGGAGCATATTGCAACTAATTCAGATTGGCATCAGACCATTAATGTAATTGGGTACAAAAAGAGCACCTTAGAAAGAAAAGTCTCTAAAAATGGGCAGAGGTTGACAAATCTGCCAGAAATTTCATTTACAAATTATGGAACAATTTCAGAATAATGACTATATAATCACTGTAAAATTGCAAAGACTTTGAATATTCCATCATCTACAGTACATTAAGAAATGTACCTTCTGCTGCTTTCCTGTATTCTCCCCAAGGGGTCACCACAGCAGATTAATCCACATTGATAATTTGGCAGAGGTTTTACTGTTGATGCCCTTCCTTATTCAACCCTCCATGGTGAGAGGGGCTTGTGCGACCTTTCACTTGTATGGTGACTGTGTAAACCATTACACTATGCGGACACCATCATTAATTGTACATAATATCATCAAAAGATTTTGAGACTACAGCCACATCTCTTTGCTCAAAGGGACAGGGTTGAAAAATAGCATTCTAATAATCTTTGGGACCTCAGACAGCACTGCATTGCAAGCAGACATGATTCTGCCATGGAAATCACTGCATGGACTCAAGAAAACTTTCAGAAATCACTGTATGCGAACACAGGTCACCATGTCATCCTCAAATGCAGGTTAAAGCTCACATAACAAAAAAGCCATACATGAATATGAACATGAAACACTCTCGTCTTCTCTGAGACAAAGCTCATTGAAAATGAATTGAAGCAAAGTGGAAAACTGTTCTGTGGTCAGACTTTTAAATTCTTTATGGAAATCTTGGACTAAAGTGGAGAGGGACCATCCAGTTTGTTGTCAGCACTTAGTCCAAAAGCCCGTATCTCTGACAGTAAGCGGGTGCAATAGTGGTAGTGCCATGGTACTGGCAACGTGCACATTTGGAACAGCACTATCAATGTTGAAAGGGTTAACCCTAACCCTAACCCCTCCAGATGACATCTTTTTCAGGGAAGGCCTTGCATAGTTCAGCAAGACAATGCTATACTGCATACTGCAGCTATTACAACAGAATTATTTTGTTGTAGAAGAATCTGGGTGCTACAGTGGCCTGCCTGCAGTCCAGACTTTTCACCAACTGAAAACATTTGAGGCATCATAAAATGCAAAATATCACAAAGAAAACCCAGGACTGTTGAGCAACTGGATCCCTATATCAGTCAAGAATGGCACAACATTCCTCTCCCAAAGGCCCAGCAGCTGGTCTCCTCAGTTCTCAAACATTTATGGATTGTTGGTTAAAAAGAAAAAAACAATAAAGAGGGGATGCTACACAGTGGTAAACATGGCCCTATTCCAAATTTTTAAAGATGTGTTGCTGCCATCAATTTCAAGATGAATTGTTATTTTTCATAAAATAGTAGAGCATCACACTTTCAACATGTTATGTTTTCTATGTTCTTTTGTGAATTTTGTCAGTTGCAGATCATTACATTATGTTTAAATTAATCTAATCTAGTACAATGTTACCAGTGGCTTTTTGCACATGATACTGTGTAAAAGCGCACTGTGTCCTATTTGCAGCTGTGACCAAAAGGGAGATGACCCCTACCTGCAACATGGGCCCTGTCAACTTAAAGATGCACTGCCACTCGTCAAGCAGACCACACACAGAGTGAAAGGAAGCACAACAAAACCCAAATAGGAAGCAAAGGAAATAGGAGAAAGGCAAAGGGGAGAGGAGTTAACAGTCTTGTTATCACAGAGGGGGGAAAAATGAAATGTTGAATAGTTTTTTCCACCATAAAAACTCATAATGCATGTTCATCAACTCCCCCCGGTGTCAAACTTGTTGTCCTTTGCATCCCTCATCAACAGCAGTGTCCTCTCGCTCACGATGTTGCTGTTAAAGTGAGTTTGGTTTATTTTCTTTTTATATGGAGTTTCCATCATGCTCCACTCCCTCTGTGGTTCCAGCACGGCTGGCCAAATGGCAGTAAAATGCTCAAAGGACATCAGAGAGGGAAAAGGAGACCTATTTGTTACCCTAACAAAATCCCCAGTTGTTAAAAGCCAGTCAACATGTGAAAAAAAGTAATACTTTGCCTAAGTGCTGTAGTGAAGTCCGAGACAAGTGGACTAACAACAACCATGGAGAAGTTTCACTGTCAGCATCTGACAGCCATCTAAATCCATGGTTTTAATTTGTGTTGTTCTTTTATTTATTTATTTATTCATTGCAAATAATCAACTAACCCTCAATGCATAAAATATGAAAAATAGAGGATACTAAAAATATGCAAAAAATAAAAACTCAAACTAGAAGCCTTGGTCATATAAAAAATTCAAGAGTCATCATAAACACAACTTCTTTTAAGTCGTGTTTGCTCAAATTATGACTTTCAAATGCAAGCGTGGAATGACTGACTTTATAGTGAGTTTTTCCGGCAGACTGTTCCATTTGGATGTGAAGTGAATGAAAACTGAAAGCGGACTTTCTTTTTTTATTGTGGTTTGTGGAACCTTGAAAACGAAACGGCACTGCTGGCAAATCTGTGTCACAATCTCAACAAGGAAGACTTCTTTTTATGGAATGAAAGAAACTGACAGTTGATTCAGATTAGACAGTGTCTGATTTCAATGAAATATATTCCATCATCTAAATTTTTATTAGTGTGTGGCAAATCCTAGAGCAGAGGCTGTTTTTTTTACAGAATACATGTAGCAAAATAACACTCAAAAGAACAATAAAGAATAACTGAAAGGTCAGTCTGGTAATAGAATAAACTATTTTATTTGTGGGTGAAGTTATTGTCATGTTTCAGATGTGTGCAGCTTGGAGGAATGGTGGACCCAAATACAAACTTACAGGCAGACAAGGTAAGACAAAAAAGCAAGCCAACTTTAATGGCTGAAAAACATACATAAAGAAAAAAAACTCAAAATTCCTAAAAAAAGATTAGGAAACTAGAAACTAACCAAAGCTGCAACTAGGGAATCTAACTCAACCACTGACTCTGGCTCTGACTCTAGGGGTGCCAATCCCAACTCTGGATTCACTGGCCCCAGTGCTGAAGGCTCTGGGTCCGGCTTTGGTGCTGAAGGCTCTGGGTCATGATTCACCGTTTCTGGGGCTCTGAAATAGCCCAAATGGAGACTGGACCCTCAGGGTCTAGACACATTGTCTCTGGGGGCTCTTGGACAGCCGGCGTGGAGACTGGACCCTCGGGCTCTGACTCTGGATGCTCCAAAGACTTGGGCTCAGGAGGTGGAGGAGGAGAAGGAAAACCCCTATCAGGACAATTCCCACCCAACAGTTTTGTCCCCACCTCCAGCCTCAGAGAGTAGATGGTATGCCAGGACGCCACCACATTTCTTAGTTGAGAAGATATCCAGCATGACTGAAAGATTCACAAGCCTAAGGAGTGGATCACCTGTGCTCTCCATGTCCTGTGCATTCCTCCTCCACCTGCCTTTTCATCTCCCACAACTCCTTGAATGACCACATTGAGTCTGCTGGAACAATGATGGTCGCATTTTACTGTCATGATATTAGCTGTGTGTGAGTGTTTCTGGTTTCCAGCCATGTGTGGCTTAGTTTATAGTCCAGTTCTTTGGACAGTTTGGATTTTGTTTCTGTTATAGACTTTATCATCCTTAATACATACAGTTCACCTTTGGTTTTACCCTGTCTGCCTGTTGAGTCCAGCATGTGGGTGTGCCAGTCCTCCACACTACACACAGTCGAGATTGTGACAGTTATGTTTGCTGGTCTGTCTGTCCAAAACTAACATGGAAAATTCTATGAAACTTGGTATACATGTAGAGCACAATCAGAGAAGATGGAAGGCAGGGTGCATTCAATTTTGTGTCTGAATTACTTTCTTTAAATGTAGAAGATAAGGCATTAACTTTAGTAGAGGACAGCTCACCAACCATCTTCCTCCTGAAGATGTACCTTTGATTAAAGTTGTGAACATACTGTATGTTTTTATTTTAAAAAGACTAAATCACTGAGCACTCTAGATTTTGGTCTGGGCTTGATCTTCCTATGTGTTCTGTGTGTCTTTCATACATTGCTAAAGATATTTTAAGAATTCAGATTTTTTTGTAACTGTTCTGCACTACAATAATGACTGTTTTCAATGTTTTTTGGTGGTGTGCTAATGTACTAATATGCATTCACTGCAGGATGTCCATATGGATGTGTATTAGATTTACTCAAAATCAGATACAGTGCCCATAGTGAGACAAATATTACAACAGAAAGATAAATAAGGTACACTTGTTGGATCCATTTTTTTATAGAAATTCATCACAGATGTAGCCTTTTCTGGCAGATGGGTTCAAGCATCAGTCATTATTTTGTTTTATTTTTTCATCGTAATGTCAGCTGTAAAGAGTGTTCACTATTTAAGAAGCCTTTTTGTTTTTATCTGAGTCTAGTGTAATCCAGCACTTCCTCCCAGCACTGATGCTGGTATACGATGGGTCACTTGGATCTCCCAGCTCTGCTCAGTGACCCCGTCATAGTCTGGGTCATCACATAGCTCTGCAAGTTAAATAGCTGTAAGAACACACATTAATCTGTGAACACTTGATGAAACTGGCCTTAAGCTCCCTCTTTACTGTCCTGCCTCCCCCTCGCTGCACTGGCAGCTGTGCCCGAGAATAGGCATGTAAACCATGTAGGCCTGACACCAGTTGTTTTGACTGAGAGCACTGAGGCACTGACTTATTGTGCAACACAAGGCAGAGCCTTTTGCCTGGCCCGCTATTACACCAAAATCCCTGCTGTAAACTCACCCTCCCAGTCAAAACTGATCTTTTCCAGGATGAAGTTTGGAAACATTTTCCCCAGAAAGGTGCTGTTAATCATCTCAGAAAATGCTGATACTCACAGTGAAATGTATTTCGCAGCATGAGAGAGTGTTCTTGAGAAATATACAACCATTACAGTCACTTTAGTACTGCTTAGAGTTTTAAATAAGCACGGGCCCATGTCATACTAATTAGACAAATAAATCTGTGCTAATACTATTTTACACTGAAGTGTCAACAATGGAATAAAGCCAATGAGTTTCTTATATTAACAAATTAGAAGCACTCAGCTATAGAGTCCTCCGTGATACAATTACAGCTAAGAACAATGGTACCATAATAATTTTATCCACATATTGTGATTCCTCAATCATGAAAACCTGCTAGTTCAAAAACGATTCAACAAAAAAATTGTCAGGAATGGGGGTTGTTCTTGTGGCTCTAGCTCCAAAACTATTGAAGATACACAAAATGCATTGGCATGCAACTGATTTAGCAGAGTTTCGGCTACAATTTGATGTCAGTTGCAAGTCTGTAGCATTATTTGCTACCTCACAGTAACAAACTTCTCAGCAACCCTATATATTCCAACACTCTCGATCATGAGATCCAAAATGTTACTTGGGTCCTGAGCAAACTCTGGTATTGTAGACCATATGGAAATGTTTTGCTGTAATTTTTATGCAAACATTAACAGAAATCATTTATTGTTCTACAACCAGATTTCTTGAAACTGTCCCCATCTCACAATTTTTTAAAAATCATTAAAAAAATTCTTGGATCCTGATAGTGATCAAGATCACCCCCAGAATTCAGTGGTTTTGTTACTTGCAGCATACCCCACCTCTCAAAAACATTAAAAAAGAACTTTCGTAACTTTTGGAGTTATTTTACATATGGTCAAACAAATCAGTGCCAGTGAAAAGATAACCTCCTTGACACAGGTAACTAAGTGGCATCTCTCATATGTCTGTGCAATTTGTGAGTAAAATTAAAAAATACTCACAAACAGCTTGAATCTTATGCCAGTCAAAAACATGGCAGAAGCTTATAAGCATAGAATGTATATAGTGATGTGATACATTGGTTAGTGAAGTCCTGCTGGGAATCCTTACTTTCTTTGTGTTTTGAAACTGGATGTGATGAGTAAGGTATGGATCTGAATGATGAGGGCTCTGCACTCTGATATGGTTGCTACTAGACAAACACAACATAAACCTGCCCCTCTTTATCATCCTTTTGGACACTACTGCAGACTGTAATTTATAAAATAAAATCACGCTGAATTCATTCAAACTTGAAACTAGCAACTGTGACCATAAACTCACTTTGCTGAGGTTATAAATGAACTGAGTAGTAGGGTTGTTTTTACACAGAATTCTATAAATCAGACTTGCTTTTGTAACCAGAGGATCCCAGAATCCCCCTCCCTTCTGCTGGCCACTAGAAAGAATAAAGGTTTAAGGCATGTTAGCATTGGGTTCACTTTTTAGATCTGAACAATAAATCCGTCTTTCATGTACAGTTTCTGTCTTTTAGCCAGGCTAGTACCATGATCCTGACTCTAAGGATGTTAATGCTTGTCAGCTGGTAGGTCCACTGTTTTGGTCCTAACTGAAATATTTTAAGAGCTACGATATGTGTACAAAAGTATTTGGCCACACCTTTCAATCATTTAATTTAGGTATTTCATTTAGTCTTATTGCCACAGGTGTACAAAAGCAAGCACCTAACCATGATATCTGCCTTTATAAACAAAAAAAGAATGGGTCCCGATTTCAACTGTGGTACTGTAATAGTTGCCACTGCTGCAAAAAGTCAGTTTGTGATTTTTTTTTCCCTTCTGATACCCCAGAATCAAATATAAGTGGTATTGCAAAGTGGAAGCATTTAGGAACCACAGCAGCTCAGCCATGAAGTGGCAGACTATATGAATTTAACTGGATAACTGTGGAGTTCCAAACCTTCTCTGGCATTAACATCAGTACAACTGTGCACTTCTCTATCTGGCAGTCAGATAGATGAGTCTGGGTTTGGCAAATGCCAGGAGAACGTCACCTGCCTGTCTGCACTGTGCTAACTCAAAAAATTAAAATAATACTTTTTAATCAGTGTATAGCATCAAGTCAGTTAAACTTCTGCGATATTGATCTGGTCATTCAAGTAGCAAAGGGGGCTGTTAATCAGTTTCAGCTCCTTTGGTGTTGATGAAATCAACATCAGGTACACTAGAGGGGCAACAATGAGACGACCCCTGAAACTACCTGGTTTTACAGGTAGAGGCCACTGACATTTTTTCCCTCCTCATTTTTTCTGACTGTTTTTTCATTGGTTTTGTATGTGGCTAGGGTCAGTGTCATTAATGGTAACATGAGGGAATACCTGGACCCTGCACAGGCAGTCCAACTCCTCCAGGATGGCACATCAGTACATGCCATTGCCAAAAGCTTTCATGTGTTTTCCAACACAATCTCAAGAGCATGGAGGAGATTCCAGGAGACAGGCAGTTTCTCTAGGAGAGCTGGACAGGGCCATAGAAGGTCTTTAACCCATCAGTAGAACTGGTATCTGCTCTGTTGTGCAAGGAGGAACACGATGAGCAGTCAGAGCCTTACGAAATTACCTACAGCAGGCCACTGGTGTGAATGTCTCTGACCAAGCAATCAGAAACAGACTTCATGTGGGTGTCCTGAGGGCCTAACGTCCTCTAGTGGGTCCTGTGCTCACTGCCCGGCAGAATTGGCAGGTCTGCTACTGGTACCCTGTACTTTTCACAGATTAGAGCAGGTTTACCCTGAGCATGTCTGACAGACGTGAAAGTGTCTGGAGAAGCCGTGGAGAACATTATGCTACCTGTCACATCATTCGGCATGACCGGTTTGGTGGTGGGTCAGTGATGATCTAGGGAGGTATATCCATGGAAGGATGCACAGACCTCTACAGGCTAGGCAACAGCACCCTGTGTCATGGTTCACTGACAGGAAGGATTCGGTGTGAGAATCACTTCAGTCTCAGTCACAGTAAATAGTTCAAACAATACGCAAGGTGCTCGGGTGCTCAGGGGAGTGGTGCTGTACAGGGTCATGAGGGAAAGGGGGTTCTCGATCCATGAGGGGGTCTTGGGAAGGGGGGAAAAACTCCGAGACTCTCTCTCAATCGTGACACCAGGGGGAGGGTCCAGGACAGGGTTTAGATTGCCAACTCTCTCTCTTCCTTAGAGAATCCAAGGCGGGGGTCAGGGGCTAGGATGAATTCCAGGGTCCAGGAAGGGAAGGCCGGGAGCGAAGGAGAAGTAGTCACTAGATGGGCAAGGAGCAGAGAAATATCCACATGAGCATTAGCTTTCTTAGGCTAAGCAGAGTGAGTTTACGTGTTGCTCAAACAAAGATCTGGGGACGAATGGCATCTCCACCTTGCTTAAGAAGCCAGAGCAGGAATCAGCAGGATGGAGAGCGATGGATGTGAGGGGTCCATACGACAGTCACACCTGCTCCTATAATTTAAGCACAATTATTATCCCCACACCAGACAGAAAGAAGAGAGAGACCCAGAGAGAGAGAGAGAGAGAGGGCGAGTTCGCATCTGGAGGACAGGGGACCATGAACACCCTGACCGCCATTAGGTATTCGGATGAAATCCTTGGACCCATTGTCAGACCTGACACTGGTGCAGTAGGTCCTGGGTTCCTCCTGATACACGACAATGCCCAGCCTCGTGGTGAGAGTATGCAGGCAGTTCCTGGAGGATGAATGAACTGATATGATTGACTGGCCCTCCTGCTCGACTGATCTAAATCCAATAGAACACCTCTGGGACATTATGTTTCGGTCCATCCAACATCGCCAGGTTGCACCTCAGATTGTCCAGGAGCTCAGTGATGCCCTGGTCCAGATCTGGGAGGATATCCCACAGGACATCATCCGTCATCTCATTAGGAGTATGCCCCAATGTTGTAAGGCATGCATACAATCACGGAGGGGGTCATACAAACTACTTAGTACCACTTTGAGTTGCTGCTATGAAATTTCAGCAAAATGGACTATTTTTTCACTTTGATTTTCAGGGTGTCTTTGAATTCAGCCCTCTGTAGGTTGATACATTTCATTTCCATCAAACAATGTGGCATCTTTTGGTTCCAAACACATTACCCAGTCCATATCAGTATAGATATCCAGTGTTATTTTTTTTCCTCACTGAGATCTGATGTGTTTTTAAAGTGTTCCTATACTATAATGTTTGGTGGAGGAAGGATAATGCTCTGGGGTTGTTTTGGCCTCAACCCCTTAATTCCAGTGAAGGGAAATCTTAATGCTTCAGCTTACCAAAACATTTTGGACAATTGTATGGTTCCAGTTTTGTGGGGACAATTTGTGGAAGGCCGTTTTCTAGTCCAGTATGACTGTGCCACAGTGCACAAAGCAAGGTCCATAAAGACATGGTTGGATGAGTTTGGAGTGGAAGAACTTGACTAGCCTGCACAGAGCCCTGACCTCAACCCCATCTAACACCTTTGGGATAAACTAGAAAGGAGATTGCGAGCCAAGCCCTCTCAACCAACATCAATGCACTTCATACATGCTCTCTTGTAGAAAGCCTTCCCAAAAGAATGGGCATTGTTATAGCTACAGAGGCAGGACCAACTCCATATTCATACCAGTGTATTTAGAATTGTATGTCATAAAAGTGCAAGGTATGGGTGGCCCAATTTTAGCCATATAGTGTTCCTGAAAATACCTTCAACTTCAGCTTAACTTGCTATTTAGAGAGCATAGGTGGTGTTTGCTATCAGCCTGTAAAAATGTGAAAATGTGAACATGTTGCTGTGCGCAAACAAAAATTTAACGTAAAGCGCCATTTTGCTTAAAATACATACAGTAGTTTCTGAGAAATACCTACTGTATATTTGGCTGTAGACTTCTGTTAGACTCAGGTTAACAGCCTGAATTAGCCTGACATGAACATGGAGGAGTACTCAAACAAAATACAGAAGGGTTTTAGCAATGAGCAGACACTTAGAACATTATGAATTCACTTATCATGTAATTTCTCCCCTGTGATTAATGAAGTATTCTGATTCTGATTAAGATGCCCTTTTGAGCACATTGAACAAAGTGTTTGTATTACTGAAGTGTTTTCAAATGAGCATGTGATCTTACTCCTGTGTCATCCAGCACCTCACATCCTAGTCCACTTTTTGCACAGATCAGCAGCTGAGAAATTTTTGTGGTTATTTGTGTGCATTCCCGGTCTCTGTCCGAATATGTCTCCATGCGTGCCCTCTGTATTTACTACTTCAGTCAGTGGACGCAGCAGGGTGTGTCACACCACTGCATGCTTGTTACATTAACAAACCAACTTTAAAAAGTAGTTCTGTTTAGGCCATGTTTTAATTAGATTGCTGTTTTGTTTTCATACTGAGAGACTTGAAACTGAACTACTGCTGCATGCTTAGCATAAGATACTGTGTAAATATAAAAGGAGGGTTATTAATAATGATTTTTTTTTATTTGAGTGAAGCATGCAACATTTCAAATGCACAGACTCACACTATAAAATGTTCCAGATGGAGATATGCAAAAACCATGAGTAGAAACCGATCTTCCCACCAGGGCCACGAGTCTGGCTTTCTGATTAGGCCCCATTTGTTTCCAAACTACAGTGCTGATTACAGCAGCTCGACTCTGAACTATTTCTGACATTTGAGGGAATCCTTGTGAGGATTAAGGAATGAAGACCAGGACTGTGAAGGGGATGCAAGACCTGAGCCTACGTATTTTGTTGGTGTGGTCTCAACCACTCCCAAATGATCCCCTCACAATTCTTTTACTACCCAGATAATGATTCAGTACAGTGGCAAAGCACCACACATTGGTTTAACAACTTTTGATTCCAGTAAAGCCCAGCCTGCAAACTTTTCCAATAAACAAACATACTGTAATTAGGCTACTTAAACCCTGAAAGTTAGACTTTTTAGTGCTCACACATGGTGGTCTTTAAATTCTTGATTTTTTATCAGAGGCAACATACAGGCAGCTTCAAATGACTTGTAGTATGTTTTGCTACACTTTTCTATGTTCACCTTAAATGCGAATTCATCAAGACTTTGTGACACAACAAATTGGTTTGAATCTGTCTCTCAGCATGCATAAGGGTGGTGTGTCAAATACTTTCAATGCACAGAATGAACTTTTCTTTGAAGTAGGTGACATTAGAGTAAAAGTATAATGGGAGGCAAAGACTTCAGCTGTCATGGCCCTATCCTCTGGAACCAGCTCCCAGCTTGTATTTGGGATATAGACACCCTCTCAACATTTTAAGATTAGGCTTTAAACTTTCCTTTCTGATAAAGTTTATACAACCCATATTCCAAATAGGTTGTGACGCTGTATAAAATATAAATAAAACACAATGCAGTGCTTTGCAAATCTCATAAAGAAATTTTTTTCTTTACAAAATAGCACAGAAAACATAAAATTCTGAAAGTGAGAAAAATGTAATATTTCATGAAAAATACTAGCTTATCTTGAAATTGATGAAAGCAACACATCTCATGGGATGGGACAGGGCCATGCATCCATTCTTTAACCAACAATCCGTAAATGTCTGGGAACTGAAGAGACCAGCTGCTGGACCTTTGGGAGAGGAATGGTATCCTGTTCTTGTCTGATATAGAGATCCAGTTGCTCAACAGTCCTGGGTCTTCTTTGTGATTTTTGCATTTCATGAGACATCACATGTTTTCAGTTGTTGAAAGGTCTGGACTGCAGGCAGGCCACTGCAGCACCCAGATTCTTCAACCACGAAGCTATGTTTTTGTAACAGCTGCAGTATTCAGTATAGTGTTGTCTTGCTGAAATATGCAAGCCCTTCCCTGAAAAAGACATAATCTGGAGGGGAGCGTACATTGCTCTATAACCTGTATATACCTTTCAACATTGATAGTGCTGTTCCAGATGAGCACATTGCCAGTACAGTACCATGCACACTAATACACCCCCATACTATCAGAGATACAGGTTTTTGAACTGAGCGCTGATAACAAGCCAAAATGTCCCCCTCCTCTTTAATCCAGAAGACAGAGCATCTGTGATTTCCATAAAGGATTTCAAGTTTTGATTCGTTCGACCACATAATGGTTTTCCACTTTGCTTCAGTCCATTTTAAATGACCATTAGCCCAGAGAAGATGACAGTGTTTCTGGTTCATGTTCACATATGGCTTCGTCTTTGCGTGATGATGTCTCTGGATTCTCAGAAACTTTAGATGATATGTTGCAATGTAGAGGATTGAACATTCAAAGTCTTCACATTGAAGAAAAGCTGCATTTTAGGGTGTTTCTGAAAGTGTTATTCTAGGTTCTTTTCAAATAGTGTGTGTCTCTGTATCATTGTGTTTCTTTTTTAGACTTCAGGCCTCCAACTGCACTTGTTCACCAGTTAGGGAGAGTCTTAGATGGTTAGATGGGCTGTTTTTGCAGGCAATCAGTACAAATGAGAGTAGTCTAAACACTGTTTGATTAAAAAAGCCCTGTATGATCCTTTAATGAGTTATATCACTAAAAATAATTTGTGGTACAAAGAAACACTGGAATACATCTCTTGACACTGGAATAAATTATTGTTGTTTCTGGTTTGCGCGTACATGTTATAAAAAAAAAAGAACAATGTATTGATTAGCTTGAAAATGAGGGTGTCAAAGTTAATGGAGATCACCCATAATGATAAGTTATACTGGTGTCAGAATTTGAGATTGTAAGATTATACTGATGTCAAAAACAAAATTGGGAATTAACACAAAACTGGGATGGAATTAGCACTCCTCCGAGAGTGTATAAATTTGGGTGACAAGGACCCCTCCCAGTGCCATTCTGCCATTTCACCTGCTAATTGACACCTTACCTTGTTGCCTGAGGTCCCCAGGGACAGAACCAACTGACCTTCACTTTGCTACATTTTGTCTTCTGTGTTATTTTGGTTTTTTTGTTTGCTGCCATATTAAACTGTTGCCATGAGACCTGAGTTCCTCCCAGTATGTTTTGAGTCCTTGATTTTTTTTTTATTAAGAAGACTGCAGAGAGTATTGAAGCAGAGGCTGGAGCCTTTGGGCACCTTTCTCTCCCACAAAAAACTATTCTGAAATTGCTCCACAGTTTGTAGGCACAGTTTCTGGCAGGTTTCTGAACCTCTGCCCATCTTTACTTCTGAGAGATTCTGCCTCTCTAAGGTGCTCTTTTTTATACCCAATCACGTTACTGGCCTGTTGTCAATTAACTTAATTCCTACAGCTGTTTCTTTTTAGTACCACTTACTTTTCCACCCTTTTCTGTCCCAACTTTTTTGAGTTCTGCTATTGCCATCAAATTAAAGATGAGTTAGTATTTTCATGAAAAAATAAAATGTCTCCCTTTCAACATTTCTGTGTTCTTTTGTGAATAAAATGTTGGCTTATAAAATTGTATTGTGTTTTAAATTTATATTTTATATGCTGTCCTGACCTTTTTGGGATTGGGGTTGTGGTTAAGACTGGATCAGGTGACCCCCCCCCATCCCTTAATTATGCTGCTGTAGGCTGCTGGGGAACTTCCCATGATGCACAGAGCATTTATTCTCTACCCACTTCTGTACACCCCCATGCGTTTATATGCCATGGCTGCTTGTCATTACATTTAGTCTTCTCTCTCCTATAGTCTGTGTTGTCTTATGCTCTCCTTTTTCTGTTCTTTTTCCCCTCACCCCTCAACTACTTGGGGCAGATGTCTACCCCTCCTTCAGCCTGGTTCTGCCAGAGGTCTCTTCCTGTTAAAGGGAGTTCTTCCATCCCATGGTTGCCAAGAGCTTGCTCATAGGGGGTCATCTGATTGTTGGTGTTTTTTTCTATTATTCTGTGTTCTTTACCTTACTGTATAAAATACCTTGAGGCAACTTTTATTGTGAATTTGGCTATATCAATAAACATCAAATTGAATTTAATTGAACTGCATGTCTAATTCTCAAATATTTTACATAAAAATATTGGCATAATGATGAGGGAAACATATGAATCTGTGGTAGACAATAAGAAAAACCTGTAAAATGAATTGACACTGAAACGTCAGATATTTATGCTTCTCAGATGACGGATTTTAAAAACTGTTGTCATCTGAACGCTCACTTTATTCCCATTTTGAGGACATGTGAGGGCTTAAAACATGCAGATGTTTCATCTTTCCTGTACGCAATAAATTCTGGTTCTATTATGGCGCAAAGCTATAGAGAAAGCAGCTCTTTCCCCCCCGTTCAGCAAAGGAATACTCGCCATACTGTGTTTACATCCTAAAGGGAAAACCCAAAGCTGCCTTAATGCAATATCCTGTGCAGCTCCTGCGCACAAGGGAGGGGTGGAGGGGTGGGGGGCAGCTGACTCCTGGAGAAATTTGATCCCGCATTCGGCCCTTTAAAGGAAAATGGGATGAGTCTGTTGAATGGAGCTATGAGTGAGTTTCACTGAAGTCGCTGCGCTCCAAAAGAAAGCGAGGGACGGCACCGGGACGGGCCGAGCCGAGCCATGAAAACAAGAAATGAATGAGAGAGGAGAGTGGAAGTCAGCGCAGTGAAGGAGACGTTATGAGCCGACTTGTGACGGGTTACCGGCGAAGGTGTCCGTGAGAGGAGAGACTCGAGGAGAGAAGGGGGAGACAGACAAAAGTCACAAGGTAAAGTAGCTGCAGAGGGGGG
>VUQH01000792.1:0-10497 GCA_015106775.1 Etroplus canarensis | reverse complement strand
GGGGGGGATGGGGGGGGGGGGGGGGGGGGGGGGGGGGGTCCTCTTTAGAACCAAACCAAGGGGACCGATCTCTTTGATTTCAGCCCTCATCTGGCGCAGTCGCTCGCGGATTTTAACGACCGTGCAAATTTGAGTCAGGAGGCTGTTGGGGACCAAAGACGCCAGTGCGGCTGTGCGTTTTCAGAGCCCTCTGATGCCTCTGTGAACTTTTCTTTTTTCTTGCTGACTCTTGCTGCTGTGCTGTGCGCACACCTGTTCCTTGTGGCCGCTTTTGTACACAGTCTTGCCCTTGGGGTAGATCCAAAAGCACAACGCAAAGCCGCATTGAGAGAAATAAACAGAAAACATCCGCTGCATTTGGATTTGCGTGACTTTAGAGTAAACTGCGCCTTTCTGTCTGCCGCACACGCACATCTTTTTTGCGCATGTGGAGAACTCATAAAGGCTCTCGCTGCTGCTCCAGATCAATCTGACTCCCCCAGCAGGAGCTGCTGCTGTGATTTAACATATTCTCGGGCTGATATGTAGACACAAGATATATATTATGTTCCACACGGTGTGGTTAAGCGTGTCTCCTGCTATAACTCTTGCATTTTATGTCAGGGACAAAGCACTAATCCATGCCCTGCAGTGATACTTGGAAAATCAGGACTTAGAAGTGCGCGCACAGGACAGGAGAGCCGCAGAGGTAGATGTTTACACCTCGGTGCAGAGGAATGTCAGGGCCTGTATTTAAGCCTGAGACTGATAATGAGTGTGGTCAGTTTGCTGAGGCCTGTCATTAACCTGGACTGGAAGAGAGCTGCAGATTTGCTTGCTGGCAAAGGTTGAAAAAGGAGGAGAGGTAGGGAGGGAGGAGGGTGGAAAGCGAGAGGTGTTGGAGGAGAGGTGAGGCAGAGAGAGTAGAAGGAGACGGATAAGGAGATGAATGTGGAGGATAAAGGTGAGGTGTAGTCATGATTTTAAAAATAGCCTGATGACATCCATGCAGTGTTATAAATGTCTGATTTCAGAAATTTAAAGTTGCCTCTGCCACAAAAACTAGGGTGAATGGTGTTTGTTTTCTTTCATGTTTCTGTGACACAGACCGCTCTGTTTTTCATGAACAGGGTAAAAGGTTAAGAAATGTGACATTGCACTGAAGGTTTTGCTATCTCTTTTTTGCATGAGTGCATATTAGCTGTAGATGTAAAATGGGACCAAAATAGTGAGGCATTGATAAAAAAAAAATGACCAGATGGGAGTTGACAGTGGTCCCCCTTTGTTAAACATATGAGGCCACAGAGGAGAAGATAAGGCCATTTTTAACACACCCACACTTGACTCATACTCTCAGATGGTTTGTCTGTGTCAGTTTTCATACACATCTGATCTGCCACGCTGACACAAATCTCCTGTGACTGACCCAGATTTACACTCACGCTGCTGTGCTGTCTGATGGGAGTCTTTCTCATTTTAAAGGGGGGGAGTTTTAGGGGAGCCAAGATGGACCTCTGTGGAGACAACAACATTGGGGATTTGAAATGTCTGGTGGGGATGACATGACTGAACCACCTAATCACTTACATCACCACAGCTGCATGCTCAGCAGTGTGTCAGTGTGTGCGCACACATGTGTCTGTTTCCAATCTATTCCTCTGTGTATCTCCATCTGTGTCTGCCTCTGCCTCTGGTAAGCAAGCACTGAAGAGTTACGACTGACCGCGGAGTGTGTGTTTGAATATGTGGTGATTAAAGAGGTTCATGTCAATGAAAGGGCTGACTCGAGACTTGTCCTTTTCTGTGCAAGGAATGACAAAGGTACAGTCACACACCGTCCACACTGTTTTATTTCAATCTGCGATCACTTTAAGGTTGTGAATCAAACTCTCCTTACTGCATATCAAATCTCACTCACTTTGAGAAATACTGCAGTATAACTGTCAGTGGGAAGCAGTTGTCTGCAGTGGCTGCCGTAGAAACTATCCTGGTGGGATCGTTGCGGTGGCTTTTCCATTCAGTCGTCTTTCCCAGTGTTTGCTCTGGCTGTGGCTGTGTGCAAGCTCTTGCAGCTAGATGGAAGTAGAGAAGCTCCTATGGCCTCCATGTCTATCTGCTGCCAGGAGAGCACTCACCATTCTGGGCTACATCCCTCCCATGCACCTCCCCACCGGTCCGCTCTGGGTGGCCCAAGTGTTACCAAACATGGATCTACCGTGCAGATCCTAGAAAGCTTGTTTTTGTTGTCTTGGCTTTTTTTTTCTTTCCCTTCCACCTGAATGATTTCAGCACTGGCATATGCCAGACAGACACCAGAAGAGATACTGGAGATAAGAATAGTATTTATCAGATCATATTTAACAGAGGACTCAGTAGAAAATTGACTTATGCATTTCTGTAAACAGTCCCATGATGGAGGGTTTTACTAAAAAGGGAGAAAATGATCATTCATGTTGGGTTATATTACTCCCACACACCTTGAGAATAACCTGATTCTTGAGAAGCTGGTGTTGTGGGGTTGATTTTTTTTTTTTATCCATGGGCAGTTTGAGGCAGTGAGAAGAGAGGAGTTGTGACTCTCTGTAAACTTTATTTGTCTTCCCTCCTCGCCCTGTGCAAGTTTAACTTTACACTTGCTAATTATTCAATTGAGTTCCTGGCACAGGTTGGCTTTAACTGTTACAAGTTCCCCTGTTTCCAACAAGTAAGGAGTGCTAAAGGAATTGGTTCAGGGAGAATTAGCAAAGCAGTGCCGAGAGTGTTTAACAAGCAAATGGCTTGTTTACACCCAGCTGTTTTAGCTCCTGGAGCAGCGTCTGGCCTTGTCTTTCCCTGCTCTCCACAGTGTGATCAAGAAGGGCTTATTCAAGCCCAATGATCCCATCTCTTTCCCGCAATGGCGTCTGCCTTTACTTGACCCTCATACCCTTGGGTTTGCCCTAGAGAGAGAGAGAAGTCTTGGTAGATGGACCTTGACTGTCCAGCCTTGGTACAGCGGTTGGCTGGTGAAACCTCCACTTGCATGACTTCTGTAATTTGTTTTCTAGGCCTGTATTTATGAGCATGCTAATTGTAGGGAGCACCATGGTGCAGTTATAGTCGCTGGACTTTGAACGTCTGCTGTTCTGCTGACGGCGTCTGGCTGCACTTTGAGTCTGTATGTCTCTCTGTCTGAAAACTCAGCCCTTATAACTTCCTTGAGCTTTATTTCTTTTCATTTTGATATGCAAGCGTTCACACAAATTGCAAACTAACTTTTGGCCTCAAAGCTGACTGTTAGAGCTGCTTTTTGTCTCAAGATAATTACAATTTTTAGTTCACACAGTCGGCCTTTATCCTTTCTGAATGACTATCTTGTCAGAGAAAAAAAATGCCACTAGTCAATCGTCCTCAGGTAAAAATAACTTAAGCACCCCAGTTTCCCACATTCTGTGCTTGGGCCATTCATTGTCGCACATTCTTTCCTTCTTTTCTTTGCTGTGGCAAGCTGATGCCCCCCCCTTTTTAGCTGTGATGGGACTGTCATGCAGAAAGACACTATTGTGCCGCACAGGATCCCGTTTCGCTCCTTCCTTGTAATTAAGAAGGGATTGCATGGGGGAGAGAGCAGGGGATTGGGTTAGTAGGTAATTTGGCTAAAAAGCAGAGCACTGACCTGCTTTGTGACTGGCAGACCTGGGAGCCAGTACACATGAACCGGCTCCCCCACCGACAAAGAGTCTCCCTGCTGAGGTTTTGTTCAGTGTGTGTGGGCATGTGCATGGACTGAGGAAGAATAGGAAAGAAAAAAATCAGACTGTATTGATCTCTCTAAAATAATTGTTTCTGTGGCCAGAACATGTGCTTGGATGTATGTGTGTTTTGGTTTTGTGTCTGTGTGTCACAAAGCAGCACAGAAAGTAAGAGGAAACTCTCATTAAAATCGTGTCATTGTGGACTCATCATTAGTGTTTGGTTTACTCACATTTCCTCAGTGAATCATGGGAAGTGTGGTCAGCAAGGGTTTTGCGCTGTAAATGAAAACAGAAGTTTCTTCTGTTTCTTCTTAAGGAAATGCCTGGATGATTTTTACCTTCTGTTTAGGGATGTCATTTGCTGTCTTTGGCCAGATTTGAAGTTTTTTCAAGCTAAAACAATACATTCTTAACATTAAACTTAAACCAGGCACGAAGTAACAAGCAGGTTTGTATTTTCCGTATTTCAGTCCGGAATCCAGAGGAAGAGCCCTGAATTCTAGCCATGGCTGATGTGTTGGAGACCAGCGGGGCAGGAGCTGTTGGAGCGGCCAGTGTGGATTGGCAGAAACGCTGTATCACTCTCGAAATGCAGCTGCTGAGGTTCCGGCTCCAGGCAGGGAAAATCCGAGAGCTGCTGGCAGAGAAGGTGAGAGTGAAACGCATCATGGGTAATATAGTGAGCAGACATTACTCACATAAACTGTGCCCAAAATCATTCTCTTGTTCACTCGTTTACTACTCCCTGCGTAAAAGACATTAGAACTAAATTGTAAGCAGTAAATTGAGATTTGGGATGCTTAACTGTTAACATCAAAATTTTGTGTAGTCTCTTACAGGTTTAGAGTCATGCTACGATAACATAGAAATGAGGGAATGTTCTTTTAGAACTTGGTGTACATACTAATTTGTTAATTTCATTGTGTTAAAGGCAAGGTCGTCCCTGTAGTGTAGTGATTTACACATTGGCTTTACAAGGGAAAGCTCCCTGGTTTGATTCCAGGTGGGGACACAAGCCCCTCTCATCATGGAGGGCTGCATCAGGAAGGGTATCTGGCAGAAAACCTCTACCAAATTGCGGATTAGCCCACTGTGGTGACCCCTTGGGGAGAATACAAGGGAGCAGCCAAAGGTACATTTTACTGTGTTAAAAGCAAGATTGAGAGCATACAAATCACACTCTGAATTTGGATATTTCGTGCGGCATAGGTCAATAGGGTGTGAATTTTTCTTTTCTAGAAGCACTTCCTGTAGCTTTCTCCAATTTCAAATTGGGCCTCCAATGAGGTTAAAGTGGTATGTGGAGATTTGTAAATTAAAATGGATTGCACCCAGGGGTGTGTCCAGTGAAGGGGGTTGGGGGGTTGGGGTGTCACCAGCCCCCCTGAAATATGATTGTCTCTGCCCCTTGGTGCCCCCATTTGCCATCTCCATTAATGCCATTGGACTAGAGTACTGGTAATCTTACAATGCCAACATCACTGAAAGAGGGTATGGGTAGGACTGGTACAAATATAATTTTATTGTTTTATTTATGTATTTCTATGTTGTGCAAATTTTTCTTTTACTCTACTACATTTTGGATCCAAGTATTGTACATTGTACTCCATAGCACTTATTATATCACCGAAAAGCAGGAATATGATGGAATCTTCAGTCCCGCCGCCACCTACACAAATATTTTGTCTCATTGCAATAGCACAAAAAATATTTGATTCAGGATTTTGAATTTTGGTGCAATGATGGAACTGATTAGATTTTCAGTCGTTTTGATTTGCCACTGGGTAGCATTATCTGTAACATTTTTTAAAACTTTTTTAGCCATATCTTTGTGAAGATTGGTCTAATCTGCACAAAACAAAAGCCAAATTGATTGTGGGATCATATACTTTCATGAGGATGCCATGCCACCATCACCACCATCGCTGCCACAAATCCTTCATGCAAGCATGTGTGTGTACCTTTCGGCTGCTCCCTTGTATTCTCCACCAAGGGGTCGCCACAGCAGATTAATCCGCATTGGTAATTTGGAAGAGGTTTTACGCTGGATGTCCTTCCTGACACAACCGTCCATGGCGAGAGGGGCTTGTGTCCCCACCTGGAATCCAACCAGGGACCTTTCACTTGTAAGGTGAATGCACAAACCATTACGCTACTGGGGGACACAAATCCTTCATGGTGATGCCATGCCACCATCACCACCATTGCTGCCACAAATCCTTCATGCAAGCATGATAATGCAAAAACTATCTGACACAGGGTTTGGCACAGAAGCCATTGTCATCTGCTGTTGCCATGACTAAAAGCAGTAAAAATTATCAGGGATATTATGGAATCAGCTTCACAGCTGCATATGCTGGTTCTTAATCATCCAATTCACATACAAATAGAAAAAAAAAATCAAATTGATCATGGCATCTAGCTTCACATCACATCGAGTGGGGCTTGGTTAGGTCAGCATTCATGAAGAAATTGGGGATTAGTGGGGATAAACCTTTAGTATCTACTTGAGTAGCTTAATAGTGTGTGTTAATAGTGTAATAGAACTTACTTAAGTTCCAGAGGCCTAATGTGCAACTGTCACCTTAGACAGAAATTTTCCCCCCAGGATTGATAAAGGATTTTGATTTTGAAAGGAGCAGCAGCACGATCAAATCTCAAGATTAACAACTTTCTGCTTCAGTACTGTTATTTTTTTATAGATTCCTCTCACCGGTTTCCCTAATAATGTCCTTAATTGGGGAAAGTGGTGCTCAGTTGATCCATTTTGAACCAAAGAAGAGTCAAACGCCCCCTTTTACAGTACGTGAGCATGCACCAAGCCTAAAGCAGAGAGCTTGGGTTAACAAGGAAACTTGATAACCAAGGTTGTGATACCTGTTATCTATGATATGTACCTTCAGCTGCTCCCTTGTATTCTCCCCAAGAGGTTGCCACAGCAGAATAATCCACATTTTTAATTTTGGAAGAGGTTTTACACCAGATGTCCTTCCTGACACAGCCCTCCATGGTGAGATGGACTTGTGTCCCCACCTGGAATCAAACCAGGGATGTTTCACTTGCAAGGTGACTGTGTAAAGCACTACACTACGGGGACACTAATACCTGTTATCTCCAACCTGGATTTCAGGTTTTGTTAAGCCAGCTTACCCAAAAATACCCTCTATGTTGAACTTAATTTGCAGTATACCCCTCTGGTGGGATAGACTACTTGAACATAATTAAACAGGATGACAGATGTTTGAATAGAAATATTCCGGAGCTTCCTAAAATCTAAAACCAGGTAAAGAAAGACTGCTTTACTTAAGATCCCTTCCTTTTCTTGTTCAGGTCATACCCTAACAACAACTACAGTATTAAATTTAAAATGCCACCAAGGAATTTTTCAGAGAGAAACTAAGTTTGTCATAAAATATTGGGCTACAAGCCTCAGAACCATTTTAGAGTGATTTGGTCTATTTCTTTCAGCTTAAGGTATGGCTGTATTATGTGTTTGAACTTAACACGTGCCACAGCGATGTGGCATAAATAGTTTAGTATAAACTATGTGTGGTTTTTTGAGCCATGGTATTATGAAAATTTGAGTTAAACTTGTCATGTGACTTTGATCTGCAAAATTAGACATGTTAGATATTCTGACTAAACACTGCACAGATCACATTGCTTCATCACCTTCTTCTTGTGATCTGGCAATGTGTTTGTGTTTCGTGCATGAGGAAACAATTAAATCACGTGGCTCAGTTAGAAATACAGGTGTGGATGACTGTATGTTTAAGAGTGCAAGGCAAGACAGATGAGATTACGCAGCTTATTTGGTAAACATTTGGTCCACTCATTGTGTGTCATCAGAGGTTGGCTACAGTTTCAGCCAAAAGGAATATTTAACATTTAACTCACTTCTGGTGCTTCCTCACAAGCTGGGGAAATAACCGCCAACCGCTGGCCAAATGCTTGTAAAATTGTGGCTGTTGTAAAGCCTGTCTACCAGACACTTTGGAAAGTAATCAACTGTCATCAAGAGATTCAGTTCTGTTCTGAACATTTGTTGGTAAAACTGGAAGTGTTTGGATTAAAGGGAGGCATGAGTTTAGCTGCAGAAATCTGTTTCCCTGTTGTAGCTTTTCTACTGTATTAAATTGATTTACACGTGGATGGGTTTGAAGATCCAAAGGGTCCTTTTGTTTGCCACAGTGTTCACTTTCATTATTGTTTCTATTTCTAAATCTGCAGACTGGGTCACTCAGTCAGTCAGCAGGATGTTTGCGGTCCTTACATAACCCTGTGGCTGATAAGAGCAGGACAACTTGTTGCTGTGTTGTGTATCAGGTTCTGTCAGATCTCCAGCTCTGTGAGAGCCCAAGCAGCACGTAAACAGACACAAAAATATTAACTTTTAGAAAGTCATTAATAAAAGACTCTTCAACTACTGTAATCTTGGAGTGGGATGTATATCAGACAACCAAGCAACTCCAGTTGACTTATTACTGAATGTCACCAATCTGACCAAAAAAAGCACTTGTAGACAGAGGCTAACATATCTCATCTCCGTATAGTTAAGATCTATTCTCTTGTCAAAAAAACAATAAAGCTCAGTGAGCCATAACCCTGAATTTGTTGCCAAGTTTATTCATTATTGTTAATATGTAGACATGTTACAGATCCCTGATTTGTTAACCTTGCAATGAGTACAGCCTGATCTGGGGGTTATTGGCAGTTCAGTCACAAATCTTAATCTTTGCAAGTGAGATTAAGAAGATAGAGGCTATATTTATACTTGTAGTGACCTAACAGCATCTATAATAATAAAGCTACCATAATTGGAAAATACCAATTTATACTGTGAACAAACTCTCAAATTTTTTATTTGCTGTAATAGACTGGCAACCAGGGTCCAGGGTGTACCAGGCCTTTTACCCTATGACAGCTGGGATAGGCTCCAGCCCCCCTGCAGTCCTGAATATGACATACAGATAAGAAAATTGATGGATGGATTTGTTATTGACTTTGTGAAAAACACCGAATTTAATAGTCATGATATGTGATTAGTGACTAAAAATTATACATGCAAAAATCATAGATAACTAATAATTGATTTATCAGTTTAAAAATGGATGGTAGCAATCCAATATAATTATCAGGCTATTAGATAATTCATAAATACCAGTTTTATTATCAATCTGCAGCTAAAAATAAACCTGAGCCAATCAGGTCTTTTGAGTGACTCTAACTGAAAGCTAAAGTGCCCAGTTTGTTGTTTGTATTTCTGTCTGCAGTTATGCAGAATATTCTTGGGACCGGCGGGACATCGAGGTCGGACATCAGATTAACTTTTAACAAGGAAGCTGGAAGGGGAAAATCAGTTCAATGTCCACTGCATGCTGCTCTGCTGCAAAATGAGTAGATTAGCTCAGGCCTTCCGGGCATAAAAACAGCTATAGTGTATGTGCACACTGTTAGTTTGTCATTTCAACAACAGGGGAATTCAGACTTTTTGAAAATGGAGTAATTACTCTCTTTCTCTATTTCGGTCCAATAAAAATACACACATTCATTGTTAAATGTTCTTTTTGGCCATGTTGCTGTAACTTTCGTTTTTTTGTGAAAAAGGTTAATTAATCACTCGCATATTCACTCACTCCCTCTGTTATAAACATATATGCAAACAGCACACTCTGACACACACACTGTAAACTCTGACACACACAAATACACATTGCAGAGCCGGGTATAAGTGGAGGCCCGTGCTGCTGAGTGTGTTTTTCTGAGCTTTTTTTGGGGGGGAGGGTGCTGAGTGACTACCATTCCGTCATATTATTGCTGTTTGGAAAGACTGCTTCATGCTCTTCATCTCCTCTCTTGCCAAGTTAGGAGTGTTTTACACATTGACCCACTTTGGTATGGAAAAACATGAAAAAAAAATTGACGCGGTTGCTTGTGACATGAGAAAGAAAAAGAGAGGATATACCCCATTTGCCATGTGAGGAGTGTAACAGTAAGATTACTGCATTTAGGAGTTTCAGCTGTAGGCTGGGAAAGTGTAAGCTATAGTGGTCAACAGTTAGCCTATAAGACTGGAACTTCTTCAGAAGAAATGTGACTGGGTAAAGTGTCAGGCACAGTGGTGAAACAACACCAGAAAAAAACTATTTGGAGAGAAGAAAATAAAGTCAAATAAATGAGCAAAATTTGCCCATTACTGGTTTGTAAAGATTTGATGTTCTGACATTGTGAGTGTAAATTTTGAGGACACTGAAGTTAATAATATTTAATTCTGAGGGCAAACGTGTGTTTAACAAATTTATTGTAATCCATCAATATATTTAACTCAAACCCATATCATCTGGCTAGTAGGATACCATACATTTTTGCTGCCTGCATCAAAGCACTAATATTGCTCTTCCTATGAGCTCTACAGGCTAAAAATGATAGATTGAAAGTAGTGGAAAATATTTACAAACTGTGCAGTCCTGTAAAAAACTAAGTACACACCATGATTCAGTGATTTGTAGACCCACCTTTAGCGGCACTTACTTAAAGTAATCGTTTTCTGTATCACTTTCAGTCTTTCACCTCGTTGTGCAGGAATTTTGGCCCACTTTTCTTTGCAATTTTGCTTCAGTTCATATAACTTTGCAGGCGTTTGTTTAAGCACAGCCTCTTAACATGCAACCACAGTAGTTCAATGGGGTTGAGGTCTGGGCATTAAATGGGCCATTGCAACACCTTGATTCTTTTCATTTTCAACCATTCTGTTGTAGATTTGTTGGTGTGCTTGGGATCATTT
>VUQH01000787.1:21420-35540 GCA_015106775.1 Etroplus canarensis | reverse complement strand
AGGTCGGTGGGAGAACAAAGAAGTTCAGTGTGCGGAATAAGCACCTACAAACTCCCACTGGTGCAGAGTGCAGAGCTCTGCCTCGCAGCCATTTGTTTAACCATTGCAGGCTGCGGTGGATGTTGCAGAGCCCGTCCGCGCACACATTCTTTGACAGCAGGGGCTATCAGTGTAAATCTGTGCAGAGCCACACAATTAATCACATCGGTGTGTCGAACAAGTGGCTCGCCCTGACAAATGCATGTGGGCAGCGCACGCTGGGAGTCGAAACATAGCATTTAGTGTACAAATGACATTCCATCAAGGTGGTGCTTAATAAAAAACAGGCACATTCTAATGTAGGGCCACAAAAGCACAGTGTTGTTAACATCTGTTTTTGTATATAGATCAGGAGGGCGTCAGGGGATGTACACAGCCACAGTGATAGACAAGGGTTTAGTTTACTGCAGTCTAATTTTAACACACCATCATCATCCTCAAAGCTCCTGACATGAATTCGTAAAGAGCACGTGCATGAACTGATTTGCTAACTCGCCCCTTCAACACAGGATGTAATGCAGAAATTCAAGAAACATTATTTAAAGAGCACAAAATGTGCTTTTAAAGGCAACCGGGGAACTTTTATTTTCCAGATGGCTTTGATATAGATCATAGCAGTGTCACCGCCGAAGCATGCTTTCCATTATTGAGAGCATTTAAAAGCTTTACCTCTTAAGGCTAATGCAAAGTGACAAATCCAAAGGGGTTCAAACAAAGAAAGGGGGCAGATCTTACAAATGGAATTGTCCCCATGGGCAAACCACATAATATTCATATCAAACTCGATACATCTACCATTTGAATTTCTAACCATGCAATCAGGGGCTCTGCCAAGTTAGTGAATACACCCTGATGAGTCTGATGATAAGAGGGGACCAACGGGGCACAGGGGCTTTGTGAAAGGCTGTGTTCTCATTAGCCATCAAACATCTTGAGTTGATACAAAATATTAGCTCACAGGCAGTAAACACTTCCTGTGTTGCAGAGCTTGAAAATTGAATTTGATAAGAACAAAAGAATCCGATGAGTCGCACGAACTCCACACTGGTCTTTCCTTAATGGTTATCTCAGCTACTTCGAAGAGCAATTTTTCACTTTTAATATTTTTGAAAAAAATATTTTTCTTTTAAGGCTGTGGATTGTACTCACACAATAAGATATACTATTTGGATCTTATCGCATAATTCTAGCTTATTATCGTATTATGATATACTATCATCTCAGCTATGAGACCTTTATCAAAGACATTTATCAAAGTAATTCATAATATTCAACAATTCAGTGCTGCAGAACTAAAGTTACTCTTAGTAGCCAATTCGGCATGCTTAGTTTTCCAAATAAAAACAAATATATATGCTAAAAATGAGGCTTATGCTGTAACTCATGTTGTAAATGTATAAAACTACAGAAAACAACTAAAAGCAATGAGACCAGAGAATCAAGTTGTAGAGTTAATTGGTGAAATAACTGTTTTATAATGCAAAAGAGGTGGTTATTAAGGTAAAGTAATATCAGCAATGAAGTGAATACCAGTTACCTAAAAAGATACTATTGACTGACAAAGTGGCAAATATACATGTGGTTTACCTAGACAATAACAGCCTGGAATTTGTGCTAGCGGCTAACCATCAGATACAAAGAAATTAACAATAAGCTAATATAAACCCACTGTCTGGTTCATTAGATACACCTTCCTTGTTGCGGGTCCAACCCCCCCTTTCTCTTCAGAACCGCCTTAAGTCTTCATGGCATAGACTCAACAAGGTGCTGGAAATGTTCCTCAGAGATTTTCGTCCATATTGACACAGTTGCTGCACGTCCATGATGTGAATCTCCCATTGCACCACACCAAAGGTGCTTGAGATCTGGTGACTGTGGAGGCCTATTGAGTACTGAGATGAGTTGAGCTTTGTGACATGGAACGTTATCCTGTTGTAGCAGCCATCAGAAGATGGGCACACTGTGATCATAAAGACATGGACATGATAAGCAACAATACTGAGGTAGGCTGTGGTTTCTGAACAATGCTCGGTTAGTTCTAAGGGGGCCAAAGTGTGCCAAGAAAATATCTCCTGCATCATTACACCAGCAGCCTAAACTGCTGATGCAAGGCAGGATGGATCCACGCTTTCATGTTGTTTGAAAGTCTGACCCTACTGAATGTCACAGAAGAAATTCATGCCCATCAGACCAGGCAACGTTTTTCCACTCTTTTATTGTCCAGTATTGGTAACCCTGTGCAATTTGCTTCCTGTTCTTTGCTTAGTAGCACTGTGGTCTTGTGTTACTGTAGCCCATCTGCTTCCAGGTTTGATGTGTCAGAGATGCTCTTCTGCATACCTTGTTTTTTTTGGTGGTTCTTTGAGTTACCGTTGTCCTATTACCATTTTGTTTCTACATGCCTAAATGCACTGAGTTGCTGCCATGGGATTGACTAATAGTGTGAAATTAGATATATAAATACAATACATGTCTATTAATTAATGAGTGGGTGAACAGGTGTACCTAATAAAGGGGCCATGAGCTCATGGTCACTTTATTAGGTATACCTATGACAGTGTGTTTCTTTATGTCTATGTCTGCATGCACATGGCAAATTTTTAATTAGGCTACTTTGTCATTTCAAGTTTTAAAAACTGATTTCCAAGTTTTTATTTCTGTACTCTCAATTACTGGCACAATTAATGATAATTAATTATCATTAATTATATTATTAATATTTGGCATATAATTATTAAGTCAAGTTAATGACAACAGGTTTTGGTTTTTTAAGTCAGGAATAATGACTTAAAAAATATTTGGTATTATGGTACTCATATCCTAAACCAAACTAGAGAAAATGGTAAAAAAAAATTATTCCTATAGTGTGCTAATAATGTTAGCAAGTCAACATTAACACTCATGCATGCAACACTCATGCAACAGCTTGTCTTTAGCATTTATTTTTACTCAGTTTTGTTTTAAGCAGGTTTATAACTTTTTAGCTTTTTCCTTGCACAACACTGGTTAAAATGTAATGATTAAAGTAAAGTTGTTTTTTTATTAATATAGCTAAATATCATCATAGGTTATTAATGCCTGTTATCATTAACCAAGCAAATACTGCTTAAGAGAAAAATAGTCACAATTATTTTATTTCAGTTAAGTCTGAGATAGTTTTAGTTCTTCTGCCTGAAGTACTGATGAGTCAATGCTATTGAGAGGCGTTGGTTGTTTGTCATTAATTTACAAGAATCACTACTCCTTCTAAAGTATTGGTCAGAATTTTATCAAACTTAGATGCAACGATCACCTAACGGGTCGTCACTCAAACTGTGCTCTAGGTCAAAGTGACATTTGTAGTTTTACGAGCACTTTTACATTTTCACAAGAATCTCTACTCCTAATAGTACTGGTCTGGTCTGTAATGTTATAAAATGAGTGTTTGCATGTGTCCCTCTGCCAACTACATATATGGTTTTTTTATGGCATAATAATGTCTTAAGCTAGGTTAGGGCGAGTCAAGAACTGCATCCGTTGTTCTGGATATGAGCCACCTTGACTTCTCAATGGATTTTAATTCTCATTAGTTTGTTCAGTATGGCCAAGCAGTGACAAGAAAACTTATTGCTTTCTTTCTTTACTTCACACATTACACTAACCGCTGAATTGTGATGGCTTGTGAGCAGAATGAGTTACCACGTCGTTAACATTCTGTTTAGATGTCTCCTGTGTAGATACAGTGTCTAATATAAACCAAAAATTAAGCATAACAACGTGGTGACTGTTCAAATGAATGGGGAATTTTACAGTTTAATTTAATTTAATTTATTTACTTTATAGTGTTTTTGGTTTTGTTTATTCATGGATTTTTTTTAATTGTTTTTTTTTAAAGGTTTCCATTCTTTTGTTGTATGTAAATGTCATTTTGTGTAATTATATACTTCTCCAGATGGTTACTTTAAAATGAAAAAAAGGTGTGTTAATTTTGCAAATGAACATGGGGATCAAAAGACACTTGATAATAAGACAAATTGCGGCCTAAACAATTAGGAAAATGTAAAAACATAGTTTCTTTAGTTTAGTTTATTAGGATCTTCATTAGCTAGAGCAATGAAGCAGCTTTTCTTTGTCAGTTACAACTACCCAGCTCAAGACTGATTAAGACAAATGAGTCCTTTCACAGTACTTCATTTATGCGTGATGTTTGTATGACATTCATGCTGTGCGGACATGAGAGTCCGATCTAGCTGTTTGGCAGGGTTCTGTTGTTAATGCCACTTTGGTCACTTTCATATCATTTCTTTGTGCGTGTTGCTCAATAACCGCAGTTGGTGCTTGTTCACCCTGTCCCTTTTCTTTAGTGCTGTTATTCTGGGCAGTGGGCCTTATAAATAACTAATAAAGACAAAGCAATGACATATTCATCTTAACACATGGTGGCAACAGGGGCAGGTGTGCTGGATTATTCCTACCTTTTGTACGACAGCGCAATTAATCTGCTTTGTGCCAGGTTAAGAGCAAAGAGTGGGATGTGGAAAGAGACAAATGAAAAACCAAAAGGGAAAGTCATGAATTTTACAGTGAACTCGAACCGACGCGCACCTGACCTCGGTTAACTTTACACTTTCTCCTTCCCCTCTTCATCTCGGCGAGCAGAACTTCCTTAAAAAATAAGAGGCATTGGTGAAGTCGGCTCTCCCTAAAATAGGAAAACAGCGAGGATAGGTGAGGCTAGTGGAGTGTGCCGGAGAGAGGGTAAATCAGGGAGATATTAGCCATATGTGGTTCATTTACAACAGCATGCTTCAATTAATCTGGGCTGGGTGGCAGGCGCCAGGGTTGGGCCCCATGCCACCTGAGCGAGAAAGGAGGAGTGATATGCCGCTCTGTGAGAGATGAGTGATGAAAACAGATCTCTCCAAATCGATTGCTCCTCTCCTTCTATTGCCGAGCCCTTTTGTTCTCCCTCTTTAAGGGACGTGAGGCCAGAAACAGCTCAACAAGACACTCAGATTCACTGGGCGTCCCTGAAGCACCCCAAGGAGAAGACGTTCACCTAGAGACGGCCTCGGGATGTTTCGTGAGACTGCTTCAGACTGGGGTGGTGCGCTGCAGTGGTTAGAGAAAGCAGAGAGGGGAGGCAAACAGACGAAGGGGCAAAAACCACAGTGACCAGATGGAACCACAGATTGTTTTAAAGGGGCTACTGCCTCAGCAAAACCATATGGGGCAAAAATGCTATTTAGTGAAATCTCATTTGTGTGTTTCAAGATATGGTGAGCAGCACTTCAGGATCCTGTAAACAAAAAGATGAGGCACTAAATGCTGTCAACTCTTGACGAGGAGAAATTTTAAGAAAAGTCTGCATCTGCGTATCTCCGGGGCATGTTGTTTTATTCCAACTTATGAGCAACATTCCAAAATAAGAGCAAATGAACACTTGCCAGACTTTAATACCATAACGCATTAAGTTACAGGGAAGCTTGCCAAAGCCAATACTGTGATTGTTACAAGAATAAATAAGCAGAAAAAAAATTCTGATGATGATGAATTAACCAGAGGAAAGAAATGTATATTAAGACACGGGATAGGGATATTAAATTACAACACTTGATGGGAAAAGACAACCAAATGGCAACGGCATGGCAGAGGATTAAAGGCTGTAGCTTAGCGGTGTCTGACAGCATAATTATATTTTTAGCTGACTGTTTTGTGAGCCGTTTCACCTGCCTTCTGATGTAATCTGGATTTATCCAAATTCCTGCCTCACGCATCAGGGGATTTTTTCGCAGTGAAAGGGCCGAGAGGAGGGCTAAAACAGATAATAGGAGCCTTTCACACATCCACCACAATGCCTACTTTTGGATGTACCGCAAGCTGAAGTGTCTCTTCGCTTCCCAGGCAATTAAACATTTCCACGAGGAATAAAGATTGGCAGAGTGTTTAATCTGAAAGTGAAGACGTGGGAGCATATAAGTGAAGACGAAGGGAACGTGTATGTGTGTGTGTGTTTAGATAATATAAGCTGCTAGCTGGTGATGATCATAATAATGGTGACAATTATCTCTTTATTTTACTCAGGGTTATATAAGTGAGGAACATTTACAATGAAACTCCATTATACGCTTAGATATTGTAATTATCTTTAATTAAAATATAGCAATTAATAAGTGTCTCAGGTCGTGCGAGCGTAAATTGTTGCGAGACGTCCTCCACTCAGCTCTAATTTGAAATGGTGCATTAATAAATCAGCTGTCAGAAGAGGAAAAGGTTCAGGGGACTGTGGTGTTTTGGTGTTCCGGGGATTTAGTTAATTAGTTGGAGGCGAAAGCCAAAGATAAACACAGATTGTCATTCGAGCACAGGCAGAGCCTTTAAGCAGCTGCTGGGACCTGATCAAATCAAGTTGGTGGTCAGACGGAGCTGAACAGTGCAGGGCTAGAGCTTACTTTCCTCTTTTTTTCATTACATATCGGGTTTAGCATTATTAATCAAATTATGACACTGAAAGGTTCATTTATTTCATGAGGAAAATAAAAAAACAATGGAGCTAAAAGATGATATCTGCTAAATTCACTAAATATGTAACAGTGCATACATATTATTTTACCACGTACAATAATAAGTTAAAATATTGGCCATCATTACTGTAAACCATGCTTTTGGGACCATGACACATTTATGTTATTTTGCCTCTGCACTCCAACACAGAGGATTCTAAACCAAATAGTCAAAATTTGATTGAATTGCAGCTTTAATTCAAGGGGTTTGACAAAAAGAATTGCATTAAATGTTTAGGAATTGCAGGCATTTTTATGCATACTTCCCCTTTCTTGGAGGCTCAAGAGTAATGTGACATTTGACAGACAAGCAATTTCATGGCCTGTTCCTTTGTTATCGCATGACACACTAAGCAGGTAAAAGATCTGGAATTGGTTCCAAGTGTTGAACTTACATTTGATAGCTTTTTACTGGGACTCTCAGTATGAGGTACAGAGATTATTAAGCTGAAAAAACAAAATATACTTATCAGAGAGCTAAGAAAATCTTTAGGAGTTGCATAAACGACAATCTAGGATGGTCTTTAAAAAGACAAAAAAAACTTAGCAACACCAAAAGTCCTCAAGAAAGGCAACTAAAGCAAGTGATCACAGAATTCTTTCCTTGATTTAGAAAAATTCTTTCACAATATCTAGCCAAGTCACGAACACTCTTGAAGAGGTAGGTCACAGTCTAGAATCAGAAGATGTGTTCATAAATGTAAATATGGAGAGTTTAGAAACAAGATGCAAACCAGTGGTTATACTCAAGAACAGGAAGTCCAGATTAAACTTTGCCAGAAAACATAAAAAGTATGCCCAGTTCTGGAAAAGAAAAAAAAAAAAAAACTTTGGACACATGGAACCAAGATGAATTTGTACCAAACTGAAGGGAAGTATAGAGAAAGAAATGAACACCTCATGATTGGATGCAAACCATAGTATCTGTCAGACATGGTGGAATCAGAATTAGAATCTCTTATAAACTGATTGGATGGTGCTTCACAGTGCAAATGGATAATGACCCAAAGCATCTGGCAAAAACAACCAAAGAGTTTCTCAAGGTAAAGAAATTGGATATTCTTCAACAGCCAAGTCAGTTATTGAAGACAAAACTAAAGGCAGAGAGACTCACAAATAAGCATCAACTGAAGCAGCCACAGTGAAGGCCTGGCAGAGCATCTTCAGGGTAACGTAGCATTTGGGGATGTCCATGGGTTCTAGACTTCAGGTAGTCATTGACTGAAAAAGATTTTAATCCAAGTATATATTGAAAATGTTGTTTGTCCAATTACTTTTGAGCCTCTGAAAGTGAGGGGCTGTGCATAAAAGCAGCTGTAATTCCTAAGCAGTTAATACTACTTTTTTTTTTTTTTCAAACCTCTTGACTTGAAGCTGAAAGTCTGCACTTCCATCACATTTTGGCTGTTTGATTTAAAAAGCACTATGGTGGTGTACAGAGACAAAATTACAAAGCATGTTGAAATGTCCCAAAACTTATGGACCTAAGTCTAATTGTGATGTAGAAGATTTATTAACTACTTTATTGGCTCTAATAACCTAGACCTTTAGAGGGCTACTGCACTAATTTAGTAGTTATTCTTAAAGTTATTACTGGACTCACATGAAACAAATTTTTAAAAGCAATCAAAGCAGCCAAGGTCACGATTTCCCATTTTTTAGGAGTCAGACTCCAAAAGCCCTCAGCATTCCTTCATTTCTCATTTTTCTTTATGTAACCCAATAGTATCATTCATTTGAAGCCCTGCCTCCTGATATGTTCATTTAACAGCTTTCTATTTAAAAATGTATGTTTTGGGCCCAAGCCGAGACAACCCTGATGAAATCATACAGTTTGTTTTGTTTTTTAACTTTACACGCTCATTCACATATGACATTATCCAAACACATAGAACATTATCCAAACGTCTTCACTTGTGTGAAATCAGTGGAGTGCCACTTAAATGTTTCCTTAAAGGTTTCTAGTTGTGTCACCCTAAAGGGCCAGTCTGCTGTTTTAGTATTGCAGTTCTATAAAGTTTATTTCTTCATTTGGTAAAGAGAATAGTAGTGGACTTTCAGTCCTTAGTACACTATATTGTATAGACAGAAGTATTAGGTCACATCACTTAATCACTGAATTGATGCATTTCATTCAGTCCCATTACCACAGGTATATAAAACCAAGCACCAAGACACGCAATCTGCCTTTACAAACATTTGTGAAAGAATGGATCGTTCTAAAGAGCTCATTGATTTTTTTTAGCATGGTACTGTAATAGGATGGCACAATTGCAAAAGTCAGTTGATGATATTTCTTCCCTCCTAGATATTCCATGATCAACTGTAAGTGGTATTATTGCAAAGTGGCATTGGCAGACCACATTAAGTTTCAGAATGGGTCATCATATCGTGCAAAAGTCACCAATACTCTTCTGACTCAATAACATCAGAGTTCCACACCTCCTCTAGCATTGACATCAGCATAAGAACTGTGCATTGGGAGCTTCATGGCATGGATTTCAATGGTCAAGCAGCAGCATGCAAGTCTTACATCACTAAGCACAAAGCCAAGCATCAGATGGAGTGGACTTTGAAGCACTGGAAATATTTTCTGTCAAGTGAAAAATCATGTTTCTCTATCAGGCAGTCTAATATATAAGTCTGGATTTAGCAAATGCAAGGAGAACATTCCTTTCCACGCTGCATTGTGCCAGCTGTAAAGTTTGGCGGAGCAGGGATAATGCTATGGGGTTGTTTTTCTGGGGTTGGCCTGGGACCGTTTGATCCAGTGAAGTGAAATCTTAATGCTTCAGCTTACTAAGTACATTTGGACAATGCTGTGCTTTCAATTTTGTGGGAACAGTTTAGGGAAGGCCCTTTTCTCCTCCAGCATGACTCTGCCCCAGTGCACAAAGCAAGGTCCATAAAAGCATGGTTGGATGAGTCTGGTGTGGAAGAACTTGACTGTCACACACAGAGCCCTGACCTCAACCTCATTCGACACATTTGTGATGAACTAGAACAGAAATTGTGAGCTAGGTCCTCTTATCCAACATCAGTGTCTGACCTCACAAATGCTCTTCTAAATGGATGGGCAGCAGTTCCCACAGACATACAGGCTCTTCTCATAAGAGCGGAAACTGGTATAGCAGCAAAGGAGGAGCCTATGTATTTAGAATGGGATGTTGTGACCCACTATTTTGTCCAAATAATGTCTGAATTGTGAGTCACAAATCAGTGTATCCTACATTTGTCACGATGCATTAATCATTTATTCATACACTTTCCCACCTTAAATGCCCATTCTTCTCAAATTAGATGGCTTCACATGGTAACCCAAGCGCCTGGCTTTAAAAAAAAATGAATATTTCAGGGACAAGCCAAGAAAACCCTGATGGCATCATCAAACTTATCTTTGTGTGAAGTTAGCAGAGTTTCTCTTTAATATTTCCTATGTCTACAAGGCACGTTATGATATAAAGATTTTACAGCTCTTTTACTGTCCTAAATCAAATGTTTTTATCTTTATTGCACACAATGCTCATAAGTGCCTGGTGGTTATTCTGATAAAGAAACAGCCCAGAGATGCAGTTCTCAAACTTTTTTTGCTTGTGATTAATGTACAGCAGTGTATATGTTCAACCTAGGAGGCAACTTTTTATTTTTGGTATTAGATTTTATTCTAACAGTTTTCTAGCCTGAGTGCTGAATATTTCATGAGAAAAAAGGAAAGATTAGAAATACAGTAGGAGAAAATCTGTTTCAATTTGCAACTCTTTATGGAAGTCCCACTATAGTCTATTTAGAAGTCATAGCAGAAAAAATAATAATGGGCATGCAAAACTTCCCCTCCGTAGTTTGTAAGCCCCATCTTTGTGATGAAATAAGCCAGAAGTTGTATCTTGCCCCTGGCTGTGATAACTGATTTGAAGCTGTTGAACTGATGGCGCGTATCTGCCCACAGTCAAAACAGATGTTTGCTCACATATCACTGCATGACTAGTTTGTATCATTCCAGTAGTCATCATGGATCTGCCGTGATGAGCTCTGAATCAGGGTCTGGATATAGGTTTGTGCAGTCCCTGGTTTAGTGACTCATGGATCTACAGCATTTAGAAGTGTTTAGCCTGGGAGGCAGGAGCGGCCCTGAGACCCCTTTCCACCCACCCAGAAGACTTCCTCTATGCTCAACGCAGAAGGGGAAATTTAGCCCAGATGTGACTTCAAACAAAAGAAAAGCTGCAGGGATTGGAGGTGGGATCAGGCCCATCTTTCGCGTGACCCCGAGACCTGCTCCTTCCTGGCATCTGTCTATTTTTCTCCTCTACTGTTCTTTCTCTGTTGAGCTCTTGTAAGTTTCTCTCTCTCGGGTCCTGTTACTTTTACTCCTAAACACCCTGGCTGTTTTTAACAGGCCTGTGCCGTGTCAAGGAAATCCTGCAAGGAAGTACATTTTTCACCAAATGAAGTGAAATTCAGGGACTTGCAAAGTTATCAGAACACACCTAAAACCTTTCACCAAAAATTGCTACACACAAATGTGGCCTATTTTACACCTTTTAGCCTAGTATTACATGTTTTTCTCAGAAGCACTGAATAAAATCTAAGGATACATGGGTATTTTTAGAAAAAGCTTCAATGGCAAAGATAAAAAGGTAGGAATTAAACAAATATTAGAATGAAAATTTAGCAGCAAATGTTCTCTAATTTCTTCCATGATAACAAAATAAACTTTTTTGCACTAGAATTACATTTTTTTTAATGTTTCCTGTTTTGAACAACCATGACTAAAATGTTCTGTCACCATTTTAAATTCTTACCAAACTTCTTAACCCATAAGAGTCCGGAGAACAAATTTCCAAGCAACTACCTCAACTTACTTTTGAACAGGTTAAAAAAATATTTCAAATAAGCTAAATATCAAGTTTTGCAAAAAATGGTTGCTAGTCTTCAGTAATGACTAAAAGCTAAAATACTAACAATTGTGTGAAGCTGTGCCCAAGTACAAAACGCTAATATTTGAATGCTAACATGCTACATTTCAGCTTAATTCATACCTCTGTGGTGAGTCTCTGTAGAGCCTATAGTGTGGCCTACACAAGTGATTGATGCCTGTGTGTGGTTTACACTCACCTGACGTGTAGTTATTTTTCTAGAAAGGTGCATGTCAGGTTACAATATTGGGTACAGAGTAAGGTTTCTCAAGCTACAGTATGGCAGTAATGCAGGCGCATAATACTAGCATACTCGTGTTCAGTGAGTGGTTTTACTAACTTTAGCGTTTTTGTATGGTAACCACAGACACTGTAAAAGGTGGATGTAGCTACTGCGATATCAACCATCATTCTTCTGAATTCTTATTTTTAAGCCTCAAGATGAGCATTTTTACTGTTTCCTCTTGGTGTTGTCAACACAAGTCATTAGTCAATGGCATAATGCTCAAAACCCTCTTTGGGGACACAAGGTGCTCTCAGCATAAAGAGTTGCATCAGGAAGGGCATCCGGTGTAAAAGCTCTTCCAAATTTTGTCAACTTTCTTCTGATTCCCTGCTCCTCATAAAAAGAAACAAGTTGTGGGTGCATACAGCCAGAATTGTATGCAAACATCTATTTCTTCATTTAAAACTATGGGCACATTTAATAAAAGCAGCCACCATTTGAACAGTATAATGTGATTGTATTAGGTCCCCTTTAACCTTCTGAGGTCTACATCGCCATAGGTGGTAACCATATTAATTCCGGATTATCTCATGAGCATCCTTCTGCTGAATGGCAGCCAATTTCTGTACAGTGGGATTAACAGGAAATGGACGAGCTCTCCTAAACTGGTGCTTATTAGCAATACACATGAACTACAGATAAAAGACAAAAAGACTGTTTTTGTGTCAGAAACAAAGGTACTGGGACAAAATGAAATCAAGACTTTTTATTCAAATATAAAAGCTTATGGGAGCCATTAGAGGCAATCATCAGTATCAGGAAAGTTTATGTTCAGGCAAAAATATGTCAGAAACTATCAAAGTATTGGACCAACAAGGAGCCATAGCATGGCCAAAAAGAAAAAAGGCATTGCCTTGAAGATGTCTTAACAATTTGTCTTTATTGCTCAACACAGAATTTTTTTCCATCCCAGATGGTCAAAAGGCTTTTGAGGGTTTTGGGGATAAGTTGGTGAGATTTTCCCAAAATATCACTTGCTTAACTGTGTGACTGGACTGTAGCACCGATACCTGAGATGCACAAACTGGAGCTACGCATGAACAAAACACACCGGCAGAGATAAATATCACAGACCTGTAGTCTTAAATGAAGTATTTTCCAGGGTGGACTGCACCTTTAAGATATTTTTTTATAGTCGAGGGCAGCAGCTGTCAGCACAAAACAGCCATCCCACTTATCTTAACAATTATACATTGCAGTGCAACTTTCAGAAGCATAAAATCGTATTAGTGTAAGAATGACATAGCAGCCACATATCAGAACCAGTCCTCTCTTGACTGATTTCAAACCTTCCAACCCCTTTTCACCTTTCCCTCTCTGAGAGCTCCCTCCTCCTCCTCCACTCCCCTCGCTCTGCCTCTCTCTCCCCCATCCCTCCCTCAGCAGAACTACAGGGGCTTGCTTGTTGTCAAGTCAGTGTTTTTACAGCCTGGCATTAGCACAGGGCAGCATTCAGTCAGGACCCTGCATTCACTTTGGCTCCCCTATAATTCACATGCTCATGTGGGAGCACGCTGCCTTCACTGCTACTCGTGAAATGACCCTGATTGAGCTTCCTGGGCCCTGTTGACAGTTCCGCTGACCATTTTGCTCGTTTTATTAAAGCAACTTTATGCCTTGCTGATAAATCTTTTTACATTTTAAATGCCACATGAAACACCCTGCATGACATTATAGAGGAAGAAGGAGTGGCGCTGTATTTTTACAGGACAGCCTGCGCTCAATTTCTTTCCCAATTTTAAAAGGACCTATTATTATGGTCATTTCCAGCTCCATATTTTTATTCTTGGACTCTACTAGAGTAGCTTAACATGATTCACAGTTCAAAATAATCCCTTTTTTTAAATCTTACACTAGACCCACAGGGTGCAGCCCATCAAATCAACTACTTGTCAAAACAAACTGTTTTGGTTACCTTCCCACCCCTTTAGGTCAACTTTCTTCTGATTGGCTGCCCCTCATAAACAAATACAAAATGTGGGTTGGGCTTCGGTGCTCCCAGCCAAAGCTGTATGTCTGAGATGACCATATTAGGTATATCCACGCTCACTGATGTCACACAGAGCTGAAAGCAGAAAAAAAATATCTGAAACAGAGCATTTAGAGCAGTCTGAAGCTTGTGCTTTTGGTTCACTGGGATTATTTGTGCAATCACCGACCTCCACCAGCCATGTAAATAGTATATTGTGAACATAATACGTCCCGTTTAACCCTCTGAGGAGTAAGTCATCATAGGTGGTCACCCTAACCCTATATTCTGGAGAAAGGCAAAACTGACTCTTTTGGCATATCTCTTTTAGAATAATTATTTTCTTTGGTCCCCAATTCCCAGGACTT
>VUQH01000787.1:0-21400 GCA_015106775.1 Etroplus canarensis | reverse complement strand
GGAAGAACAATTTTATGAAAAAAAAATAGTCTGATTGTCCAGGATTAGAGTTAGGGTCATCACTAATGATACTTACACCTCAGATGGTTAACAATGAAGGGGAGGCGGGGATGTCTATATTGTTTACAGTCCCTCTGGTATCTATAAGAGGGCTTTCATTTTGTAGGCTATTTCATGGTTGTTCTATACTGTTAACTGTGTTCATGAATATTAAAAAAATCCAAAAGCAGAGATAAAAACACTTCAGTCTGAAGTAGATAAGGTGTTGGTGCAGGCCCCTGCCACCTCTCAGCTCCCTCCTTGACTATAATATGTAGTATGCTGTTGGCCGACTCATTTCCTCAGCTGTGAAAAAGCAGCCCTTCTCTTCTAGGAGCCACGCTGCGCTGTTAGATGCATGTGGATTGATAATCGGCGAGGGCAAACATAATTACATTGCCTGAGAAATTAATGAACGCATTGATCGCCCACTCTAAACATAATCAGCATATTTTTCTTTAAGCCGCTGAAATCTCAAACGACGGGCCCCCCGATTGCATCACAGCTTGCAATCTTACTGTGGTTTCCCACACTTAGTCCTTTCGGGGATCTTGCCAATACGTGTGGGGAGGTTTTTTAAACACTGATGTTGCCACCTTTGAAGTGCCTTTCAGTGTCAAAATGTAAATTCATGCATGGAGAAATGTGATAAGCTAATGATGTCTCCAGGGATTGGAGTGAATATAAGCATGGGATAAACATATCTGCATATCTAGGTGGACTTTTCCCTCCCTGTCACTGTTTACCCTCCTGTACCACTGTTTAGGGCCCTGAACAGGAGCGGGTGGACAGAGCAGGCTTTGATGTGCACTGTGGTCATGTGTGTATCTGCAGTTTTATCAAGGTACACAAGCATGCAGAGTAAATACGCCACACCAAAAACTCTGGGAAACTCTCTGAGCAAGGGAAGGGGAATTTCCACTAAAAGACTCAGAAGGGGGGAGTAGACTGAAGTATTTTCTTGCATTTGTGCAATATGGCTCAAATATATAAAGAGTAATCTCGCCAAGCTGAAGTCGAAGCCTGCGAGAGGAAGCCACAGCACTGATTAATTTGATTCAATTAATCACTTTTTGACCCAGTGCAACTCATTGTTTTGCAGGCCATTTTGCATCTGACTCCCGCTCTGTTATCTTGCCTGACAACAATGAGCAAAATCAAATTAACAAGCCAGATAATGGCTTCAGCGTATTTGCCCATAGGCCCCCTTCCCCCCCATCTAAACGTCTGTCATTTTATCCCTATTTGCGTGCTAGAGAGAGACGGGCATTCCACAACGCTGCACCGACCACGAACAGAGCGCACCTCTGCAAAACACGTCCATCAAGGAGAAAATAAAAATAGACTGTTTCCTCTAAATTCAATTTATCAATAATTCATGCCGTGCAGAGAAGCTTGATTTATGAAGGAATTAAACGCTGTGGACCGGGCCTCGCAACGGCCGGCCGTCTGTCTCGGGGACGCGGCAGACGAAATTAAACATGAAAGGCGAACACTGAGAACAACCAAATCATCTCATGGAAGGTTGACGCTTTAGGAGACTTTCAGCGGCACGCGCTCGCCGGACAGGCCAGACTGGACGAAATGACAGGGGTGATTAAACGGGAGCTGCGTGATTCGTTGGAAAGGTTGTTCATGACTTTTTGTTGAAATGGGTCACCAGAAGTCAAACATTAATGCTATCTGGCAACTGGAGGCAAAGATCAAAGGCGAACGCGCACCTGCTGACCTGTGGGAGTCTTGTGACTCCCGTGTGTGTTTCTGACCCCAGCTCTGCCTAACAGAGAACACAGATCATGACAGCTTTAGTATTTCTAATGCAAAGCTGATATTCGAATCCCTCCTCTTTTGTTAGTAATTTATATATCTTTTCTTTGCAGTGAAGGGTAATATAAATTAGAACGACAACGCAGCAGGATCAAAGCGGTTTTGGACACAGCGTGGAAAAGCTGCTGAAACAACTGCCTCTGACATCTGTTTGCTAGCACTCGGAGGAGTAAACCTCCACAGTTCACGTCTGACACACATCACAGCCTGCAAGCGCTGATATGTTTCCCCACCTTCTCAGCAAGAAATCAGCTGTCAAACCCTTTACGTTCAACACAGTGCTGTTAAGATTGTATTTCACTGGGGAAGTGTAAACTAGCAAGCTGGTGAAGGCTGGCTTGCTAGTCAGCCTGGCTTTGTAAGGTTAGTCAAAGGACACGGTGAGTTGGCACTATGAATTTACATCCACTAATGTGGGAAGCAATATGACTAGAAGGAATAAATAAATTAAAAGGGAACGTGGAATCGATTTTTTAAAATTGTTTTCATTTTCTTACCTAAGAATACACACAAAGGGAGTCACAAAATCAGCACATTGTTTGAGAAGTATTACAGTAATACACTGTAAATACACTATCTGACAGGAGCTTTTATGACATCCCATTCTAAATCGACTGACACTGATATAGAGTTGGTTCCCCGTTTGCTGCTGTTGCAGCTTCCACTCTTCTGGGAAGGCTTTCTACAAGATTTTGGAGTCCGTCTGTGGGAATTTTTGCTCATTCATGTAGAAGAGCATTTGGCAGTCAGACACTGATATTGGAGGAGGGGGCCTGGCTCACAATCTCCGTTCTAGTTTATCCCAAAGGTGTCGGATGGGGTTGCAGTCAGGGCTCTATATGGGCCAGTCAAGTTCATCCAACCGTCCCTTTATGGACCTTGCTTTGTGCAGTGGGGCACAGTCATGCTGGAGGAGACAAGGGCCTTTCCTAAAATGTTCTCTCAAAGGTGGAAGCATACAGTTGTTCAAAATCACTTGCTATGCTGAAGCATTAAGGCTGTCTGCACTGGAAGTAATCGGCTCAGGCCAACCACAGAAAAACAACATCATAGCATTATCCCTCCTTTGCTAAACTTTACAGTTAGACAGGTAACAATCTCCTGGTATCCGCCAAAGCCAGACTTGCCCCTCAGATTGCCAGATAAAGAAGCATGATTCATCGCTCCACACAACACATTTCCACTGCTCCAGAGTCCAGTGGCAGTGTGTACTTTACACTACTCCACCCGAAGCTTGGCTTTCTGCTTGATGATGTAAGGCCTGCATGCAGCTGCTCAGCAGTGCACACAGGTTTTGTGCTGATGATAATGGTGGAGAAGTTTTGGATCTCTGCAGTTACTGAGCCAGCAGAGCCTTGTCTGTTTTTATGCACTGTGCCCCTCAGCACTCAGCAACCCCGCTCTGTAATTTTAAGTGGACTGCCATTTTGTGGCTGAGTTGTCGTGCTTCCTATATGCTTCCACTTTGCAATAATACCACTTATAGCTGATGGTGAAATATCTAGGAGGGAAGAAATTTCATGAACTGACTTGTTGCAGTGGTGGCATCCTTACAGTACCATGCTGGAGTTCAGTGAGCTCTTTAGAATGACCCATTCTTTCACAAATGTTTGTAGAGGCATACTGTATGGCTAGGTGTTTGATTTTATACACGTGGCAATGGGACTGAATGAAACACCTGAATTAAATGATTAAAAGGTGTGACCCAATACTTTTGTCCATATAGTCTTGCCCATGTAGGTGCTGCTTTGGTTGTTGCTGTTCATTGGTTGTATCAGAACTGTATTTCTGATACTAGATACTTTATAAGTTTAAAATGTGGGTTTTCATGTCAAACTCTCAAGTTAATAGTTATATAATCTAATGTTGAAAATGAATATCATACTTCTGCTGCTGCTTTCTTGAAAGTGTAAAAATTGACGGGACTACTCCAGTTATTTTTACAAGTTGTCTGTCCTGTCCTGTCAAAGTTTGACTTGAAAAGAGAGCTGCTACGAGTCACTGAGTCTCTTTGCCTCGGTTCTGCTGTCCATTAGTGTCTTTTAACTTTATCTTTTGGAAATCTAAACACAAAACCAGTCTGAACAACACTTTGCTGCTCTTCAGGCTTTTCTAGCTACAATTCAGGAATCACACATTAAAAACAGATTTGACACATGGACAGACAATTTAGGAATTCTTAACATTATAATACAATGATTCAATAATACAAATATTACTTTAATGATGCAGTTGATTGATTTTAATTGCTGGGTCGCTTGAGCTATGATAGTGCAATTTATCAGAAAATAAAAAGTAAAAAAAGCTTTACAACAATGGTATTGCAATATTTGTATCCAAAATGTGGTAGAGTAGAAGTACCAAGTAGCATAATATAGAAATACTTAAAGGAGATGTGAGCAACAATTAACACGTTCTGTTATGAGAAATTGAGTCTAACATAAATGTTTTTAATTTTTATAGTGTAAAATCCCTCTGGCATAATAACCACTGTATTTTTGTTCACTTATAAAAGATATTTATATATACAGTTTCAGTGGGTTCATGCAATACAGGTTACTAAACAGACAAAGAGACTTGAATACTAGCTTTTGCACTTCTGTTAATGGTGTTACATTGCAGAACAGCTATCATTACACATCAGCTATACATAGTTCCCAAAGACACGTCACAACATATGAGCAGCCGCCATTGCTATAGGCAAGCTAAAGGCAGCTGTGCATTCAGGACACTTGAGGAAACGTCGCCAACCCAACCATTAACAAACTGATTGTACGCCTCCAGTGACTTGTAGGCCTGGAATTGCTGCGTGCCAACACAAGATAATGGTACACGTCTTAGACCCCCATTCCACTGGAGCTGTAATAGCACCGATTATGGTGATCCGTACCGATTTAGCATTCCCGATCAAAACGGCGTGAAACGGTGAAAAATTGGGTTCCTGATGATCTATTAGAGTTATATTCCTGTCAAAAGGCCGGCATTCACGTTAGGATGTTGCTGCGGCGTTCAGGATGCACTCACAACAGTATTGGACTGGAAAGACTAACATACATTGCCAAGAGCAAACAAAAAGACTTTGATAAACTCTGGAAACCATATATAAATATGATGACAAATGAAAGTGCTAGATTTTTCTGAAATTTGCAAATGCTGTAAAATGTAGCCCCCCATTTTCTTTACTTTCTTTCTTTCTTCCCCCCTTTTAAATTTTATTTATTTTTTTTATATTTTTTAAATTTTTATTTATTTATTCATTCCTTCATAATTTGTTAACTAATCCAATTACATTGTGTTTATTCAGATTGAGCGATGATGCAAGGGTGTACAGTTTGTGTGTAGTGGGTATATGTATGTATGTGTATATGTTAAGTGTTTGTGAAAAATTTTTGAAAAAGACAATAAACGTACTGGCACAAAAAATAAACACTACAGAAACACTTCAATCTCTTTTTTAAGTTAAATTAGTATATTTGTGCAACATTTGCAGTCTGATATTTTGTCATGTTTTGGAGACATTGTGTATGCAATCTGACATAACATAAATGTTTAAATGCTGTTTTAACAAATCAGATTTAAAATCCCTTTAACATAGCACTATTTGCCAGATGTGCTTATTTTAATGTGAAATAATCTCAAAATGCAACAGCACAACATTACAGAGTTCACCTTTGTAGGAAATTCAGAGGCAGATGATCAGGCATGAATCTGACACTGGAGCTCAGTGCTGTTTTTTCTAGCATTTTTTGTGAGGGTCCTCTAAAATATGACTGCTCTGAATCCTTTAAATTTTTCTTTCAGTCGGGCAGGAGTAGTTTTCAAATTGAAACAACCAATTGTCTCTTGGTGGCATACTTGAAAGCCATGCATGGACAGATTTGGAAGGGGACCAGGATACCCCTCCACAAGGACAAAAATAACTGAGTAGGAGCAAGGGTATGTACACCCACAGATAATTAATTTTGATTCATCTTCTTAAAAAAGTTCTACTTTTTTTAAATGCAAACCTGCCTTTAAAACTAATGTTCCTTTAAAAGCTTTTAGTTAAGCTCTTCAAATCAGTAGTAAATGTCCAAAACTTTTAAACAGGTTCATCTAATTCTGCTAATATTGGTAGAACTTACCCCAAACAATATTCAGTTATTTGACTGAAAAAAGGGTTCAGAAACTAGATCTGTTCAAATAGTAATCTTGCTCAGTAAGCCCAACCTGAATTTGAACCCTTTTGCTGGAACTGTCAATAGAACATGGATATATTCTAATCTCAGCAAAGAATGCTTTTTTCCATAAAAAGATTTATCAGAGATAAAGGAAAAAATGCATTGGTAAAGCATATCATTGACCCCTTTTGCAGAGTTCCTCTGCAGCCACAAATAAACAGTCTCCACACCACTAAACAATAATGCATTCAACAAATAATCATTTTCCTTTATAACCCCGGACACCACAGACTCCAAACAGTCTCTTGGGTAACAAAAAAATTTTGCTCCAAGTGTTTGTTTGCACTGATATTCCCTCTTTGTTAACTTCTAAAAACCTTGACCCCTGAAAGACACAAAGAAAGAAATAATTGTCATAATGCTAGTATTCAGCTTCTTCGTGTCATTGAGGAGCTTCTGGAAGTCTCATCCTCGCAGAGTAGTGGTCCATTTCCGGAAGCCTGACTTACTAATCCTCTCAGGCAAGAAGGTGAAAGGAAAGAACAAAGAGAAAGGGGGAAAGCGGTACATGGAAAGGAAAGGCCATGTATGCTACAACATTCAAAATGCCTGGTTGAAAATAATCCCATAAAGCATGCCGCCAGTGGCCTGCTGAGAGGAAGAATTAGGATTTGCGTTAGCCAGATAGGCTGTTCAATTATCCCCTCAGAGGCCTTAACTCGCCCCAGGCCACAATAAGGACAGAATTTTCATTTGTCAGCAGAAAGTGGCAAGAAAAGGGCAGATCAGCTGAAGCATACTGTAGCACAACACAACAGTTTCATGAATGATAGTCTGCAATCACAAAACTAAATGCTACGATCAAGAAAAACAAAGCGGCAAACTGACAAGCCAACAGACATCCACTGCAGCACTGCTGTTCACATGGCAAACTTGGTACACATGCTAGTTTAACTAGAATACAAACTCTGTTTTCTGGGGCCAGTAAGATGAAAACACAGGGATGTGGCTGTGGCTTTTAACAGGGTGTTTGCTGGGTTCCTGGGAGAGGGGAAGAAGCAAGGCTCTATGTGATTTGTGATTCACACGCGGGTGGGAAGAGAAGCCTTTTAATCTGTGCCCCTGGACTCTGCTTCCTCTCACAAGAAGAAAATCAGTAACATGAACAGCTCAACCACTGGGATGTTTATGGCCCTCTGCAGGGCCACACAGCATAAGAGATCATTTGTAAGAGAATAGGTACAACAGCGGGGCCCTCCCCTTTACTAAGCTCCTTTACCCCTAGGCCCTCGCACCATACATTTTGCCCTGCATCCATTTACTGCTTTACCACTTAGCTCCTTTTAAGATTTATTTAAACACAATCCTATACATCCCATACAAACATTTCCATATAACCATTCTAAAATCAACTCAGAGGTTAATAAAGAAAGTACAGATCACAAAAAGAGCCAAAGTGGCAGGTTTCAGGAAAGAAGCCCAAAAGGAGCTAGGTCTCAAACAGGTGCAAATTCCAGTGATGCCTGCATACACTTGGACACTATTGAGCCTCTGTAAAACGGAAGGTGAAGGCCAGCAGAGAGGTTTGACAGCTAGCCCTGATTTCATGTAGGCAATAACATGTAGAGTAATTTTTAATCGTAAGTGTGTAAGTCAGACAGAAAGTGCAGAATGAATCATGACTTTTTAACTATATTTATTAGTACTTTTTAAAAATGTATTTTAAATTTACTGTAATGTAACAGTAAACTGACGCACAAGTTTCCATTTCATAGTCATCTTGCAGACTGTGAAGTCTAGAAAAAAACACACCAGACAGACCAGACCAAAGGAGAATTCAGAGGAGTCTGGAGCTGTGTGGGTGGGTGAGCACTCATTTGAAGAAAACTCCCAATAATCCAATTAAGCACATAATTTCCTTTAGTACACAGGGAGTGAATCGACTGTCAGAAAGCAGCCGAGTCAGAGAAAGTGAAAAGTGAAAAGGGTATGGATAGAGGAAAGGCAAGAAAAGACTTTTATGTATACTGTTCAGCTGCTGCACTGAACAAAACGCAAACAAAGCTTTAGAGAAAGAGGCTTTAGATCTCTGCAAACATGGTGGGGCCTCCCGTGCTCCACTTTGTAACTGTCCTGCTTGGCTGGCGATCAGCTCTCTTGTCCAGGACCAGTTTTTATCCCTTGACCAAGAGCCAAGTTGTCTTTCACAGTGTGTAAGTGAGAGTGCGCGCGCGTGCTTGAATATGCATGAGAGGAGTGGAGGGGCTCGTTCACTATGCAGTGTCCTCTAGCTAGCCTCATATTCACACAGAAAGACAACAATGACCAGATGATCAGAAAATGAGAGAACAAAAATCTTAATTTATTGGGTAAAGAAAGTTAGAATGAGATATTGCATGTAGGTGTTGATTTGCATATCATTAGCCTTGAAGTCCATTTTTAATTTTTGGTTTTGCGAATATTCTTGCAAAAATTAGTTGGAAATGAAGCAGATTCAGTGAATACACTCCAGCAAGGACAGGAACAATGGATGGAAGAAAAACTATAAAGGAATTCGGAAAATCTTTCTTTTACGTAATTATCTAACTTCTTGGGCATGGGATCTTAGACCTAGACCAAAAAAGAGAAAATGGGCATTACATCGTAAATAGTAGTCCCATCAATGCCGAGTGTTTGCCAAGTTACAGACTAATAAAACTTTTTCAGAACTTCTTGAATGGTCTGTACAACACAGCAAGCCATAATATTAGTCACATAATCCATTAAAATGCTCCAAAAGGGCACAGTGGAGAGGTCTAGTTCAACCTCAAGTAGCACCTACAGGAAGAGCAATTTTCGACACTTCAGCATTGGCTTCTTTTTTCCACTCCGGAGGTTAAATCTAATTACGAAAATCCTCTTGATGGCAAAAAGAATTGCAAATCAAAGCACCTATAAGGGCACAAAATAAAAGCTAGAAAGAAGAGAATGAAATTAGAGATGTGTGCAGAAAGGGGCAACATGATGAAACTTACATTATTGTACAATAAGTATTTTTAAGGAATTAAGTTCTCAAGAACCAGCTAATGGTGGGAAAATTTGAACTTATCCTTCATTTATATACAACTACTGTAAACTTTTGCTTTTAACAGTAATCGAATCTTCCAGACAGAAAGAAAGAAAAAAGGAATGAGCAAATGGAAGATAAGGGAAGTAGTAAGGAAGGCAAAAGGAAAGGGAAACTGCCTCAGTCTAAGCCAAGCTTAAACTGTGACAAGGGGTGCTCAGCTTTCTTTTTCAAGCTTTCATATCCTAAAAAGATCTCCTCTTAATTCCCTGTTCTTCATTTCCTGTCCAGATGGCCAGTGTACCTTCTATAGATGTAGCTGAATCACTGAAAACTTTCATGACTGAACTGGTGCAGGCAAGAATAAAGATAGGTGGAGGTGCTTGTTCAGCTTCTTATTCATAACCAAAAATGTTTTGTAAATTTTAAAAAAGTTGCATATCCTATACCAGAACATCTACTGGTGTATTTACCCAAAAAGATTCACTGTAATAGATAAAATAGACAAATCACAAGGCAGAAATTTCCAAATCATGTAGCTAAACTCATTATCAGAGTCAGTTTGAGTTCCTGAAAAACTACAAAAAATTTCCTCTAGTATATGGTAATGACTATGTTTCGAAGTGACTGAGATGAAGACTTTTTGGGCCCTTTTTGAAATATTGTGCTACAATTCAGCTCATGGTGAAATAAAAACATATATTTACTACATTAAAAGTAGCCATAAATAACATAGCCTAAAGCTTTGATAAACATGCTTTAGGAAACAAAAACTGCAAACCTAACAGCTGTGGAGAAGTTTTTAGCACTTGTCTGTCTAGGTATGTTTAGAGGATCTTAGAAGGTTCACAACAAGCAATAAAGACAAGTATTCAAATCTAATAATCTGTGTCAAAAATTTTGTAAGCAATCACTAATAACATGAAACCCCTGTTTACAATTTGCTTCTATTACAGTCAACTGTAGTTGTCAATGACCTACTTACTTCTTTTTATCATTCTAGTAGTCTGCATCAAGTGAAAACATGTTACTGGTCTTCATGCTGTCTTATCCAAAAGTCCCTATGTAATCTATTCCACTACACTGGTAGCCTAAAACTGACTGCTGTCAAAGCAAGTGGGGCTTAGCAAGATGACTGCCTTAAACCGATAAGGTGTATCCCAGGTAAACTAGGATCATAAGCTGCTAAAAAGATCAAGCATTTAAAGTCTTTTGCAAGCAGATGCATTCTAGCCCAGTGCTGTAAGCTAATTGACAAATCAGGTTAAATCATTCTGTTATGGGAAGCTGTCTAAATCCCATTATGGGGAAACAGAAACTCAGCTCAGCCACAAATATGCAGAGTCAAAACGTGTGACAGAAATTGCCTATAAAATGCACTCTCTACACTTTCCACAACACATTGAGTTTGCCATATGAACCCCGTGTTCTTGGCATCTTTGGTTATGACATTACACAACAGTATTCCGTGTCAAACAGCAAGTTGGTCCTCTCAAGTCACCAGCCAAATAGAAATCACAACCTCAAGTTTAATTTCCAAGTCAAAAAACTAGGCTTCTGGCCTTGCAAAAGCATACATCTGGATCAACAGGAAGTCAAGATGACTTTCATTTGAATGTCTTTTCCACGACCATTAAGACTTCATAAATATGTCCCAGAATATAAAACACCTAAAACTGGGCCCTTTTGCACTGCATTTGATTGACAAGACCACTGTGGTCCAAATTATTCACAGGCACACAGCAGGCAAATAGAGCACTTGGCTGAGATGTGTGTGTGGTGCCAGTGAGCTGTACACAAGCCAAACTTTTGGAGTCAATTGTCAAGGGCATGCAAGTCTTAGCCACGAAAGCCATCTGGAAAGGAGCAGAAATGCCACTATTTATAGCGATAAATAGAACAAATAAGGCCCACAATCAGTGATAATCCTTAAACAATGCAGCGGCTTTGCAGTATTACTTAACGTTCCACATCAAGACTTAGACAATATGTCCCGTTTCACCTAACCACCACATAGCTGCTTTCAGATAAACTGACACTACACTGTATGTAGTAAGAGTGTTGGGTAGTGACCTTTGACCTGGGTTGGAGAAGTCAGAGAGGTCCGGGATTAAATTACATGTCATGGTCTCTCACAAAGTCACTCATCTGAAAGAGTTATCTTCAGCACAAGTGAAGTGGAGGCAAATGCAGAAAGCAGGTACATTGCAATCTGTTGTAGTAGAGGAAAATGATGAGGAACCAGTTTATCATCATTTAATTCAAGTCCTTTCACAAAATCTACCTATGGAATTGAAATTAATTCACTCAGTGTTTTAAATTTATATTTGTTGCTTCTAAATAAATGAGCAAAGGCATTCACTTGAATTTATTAAGTAAGGACACTCAATGTAAAATGTCTATTCTTCACCATCTGGGGCTGAAAAGCTAACTTGGCACCCCAGCTGCAACCCAAATCCAGCTCTGCATACACAAATACATGAAGCACTCTCTTTTTCTAAGTAGTGCATCTGAAGCCGATTCTTTTTACCAAATAGCTTTTCCCCTATGGCATTGTGTTTGCTCCTTCTTCCTTGACATGGCGGTAATTTATTAAAATGTATGAGCCTTTATCCCACCATGTTCAAACAGAGCCAAGCTGGGTTTGCCCAAACCAGCCACACACTCACACTCAGACACACATACACACACAGTAGAGTCAACTTCTCTCTTTGTCTATAAGCAGAAGTTGCAAATATCCATGCTGGAAGTGGCCAAAACTTGCCTTTACATTATAAACAAGAAGAAAGAAACCAAGCTGCCAAACTACAGAAACAACTCTTCCAGAACCAAGGGACTTTGGGTTATTTAAGGTAACCATCAATTTTTATTTGCAGCTCTTATGCTCTCTCTACTTTTTTTTATTGAGTTATTTAATTACAAAGCCATGTCATGTTTCTCATGTGTCTTCCACATTCAGTCATTGCAGTACAGTTAATTTTACGGGCTCTCTGAATAAAAACAGGATATGAATCTCAGTTAATTTGTTCCCATCATCTAAGCACACAGTGAGGCTACACGCAAATTCAACTTTAGGGAAAATGTGGTTATTTGCTAAGAAGTTTACTCCCTAAGGGTGGCAAATATGCACAGGGTTGATGCAAAACACAAAAGTCCCACTTCCTCTTCATGTTAGGAACAGAATAAGAGAGCAGCAATACTTACATTGACATTCCACCCTCCATAAAGGGTCCAATCAGTGGAAAAAAGATCAGACAGTTTCTGCAAATGTGCTGCAGAGCGAATCAGGAGAAGATTTTTTTTAACACATACCAGTCATTATTGGCAAGTTTGTTCTGGCCATCCACTGGATAGGAGAAGGTTATCAGACATCAGTCTTCAGTGCTGCTTGAACCAATCCCTAAGGGAATCTTTTCCTCAAAAAGTAAAGGTGCTATAAACTTATCTGTTGCATATTACAGACCTTTACACAGGTCTGGGAAAAGAGTATTTGCTGATAACAGCACAATTTAGATTTTTTTCTTAGCAGAAGAAGACAGGCATGATATTGTTCAAGTAAAAAACAATGTATGAGTTAATATAGCTACATCCAGAAAACTGGTATTTTTTGTGTTTTCACTTTTATTTTCTCTGATTAAGGTTACATAACCGATCTGAAGGTTTCTGAGAATCTCATACTCTTTAAAATTTTTTGCCACATCACCCTCCCTGACTGGCTGGTATTTTCTGGGGCTTATCCCTGGGAATTGAGAGGTCTGTGGCTAAAAGGAATCTCAGGTTAAGCTCAGACTACAGATAAATCAACCTCTACACACATCCTCTTCTAACTCCTTTCTTTTCCTCGGGGACCTCCAAATTACCCTGAGCCCAGCAGAGCCAAAACCTGCCATTTTGAAACATAAATAAATCTTCTCCACCACTAGTCTAGAAAACAACGTGGCAAACAAACAACACTGTATAATGACAATCTATATAGTAAACCACAAAAAATGGCCATATATATGTTTTTAAAACATGTGCAGTTGTACTGCATATGGTGCAGCACCAGTGCCACGTGAACAGATGATTTTGAAAAAAATACTAAAAGCAAACAAATTATTTTTCACTGATGGTTAAACAAAGCATACGCAACAATAAAATGGTTTTGCATGTAACTTATGATTTTGCAGTACTTTCATGTAGACCCAACAGGCTGGCCGTAGATTGTATGTGTGCGACTCTGTGCACTGATCTCAATAAATAAAGCTATTATCATCAGTTATTTCACAACAGAGCTGGGGCCAGCAGATGCACAGAACCACAACTTCTCTTGTCTAACATCACCGTGCAAACAGCAGAGGTACAACTATCTCCCAATAGACATGTTATTATAGATATAAATATGAAATGTCAAACTTCAAACAATACAGAATTTGTGTGTGACATGTGTTTTAACAAAATAAATACTTACTTTATCTGAGTTCATACAGAAAAACAGTTTCAGACCCTACTTCTTTAGTGTAATTTGTGGCCAACTAGATACCAGTATCTCCTAAAAAGTAGTGACATATAAACCAAACAAAAGGGGCAGACTTCAAAGCACATGAAGGGATCAAAATCATTAATCAAACTTTTCATTTATATGAATCATTTTATTCTCCCCATATTTATAATCTTTAGTTTGTGTGTCTGCATGGCATCTGTGATCTTAGTGAAGTCGAGCACCAATGTGGCATTGATTGTTTGCAACTCTAAGCCTTCCTGCTAAGCCCTCTCCCTTACCCATGATCCCTTCCAATGAGAAGCAGACTTGACTAAGCATCCTTTGCAATGTAACAGCTCTAAGTGATTTTGTTCTTAACCCCAGAGCTTGTTTTGAAACCTCCAGGGGGGATTGAAAAATGAATTGCAAGTGCTGTGAAAACGCTGTCCTCCTCCCTTCCATTGCCACAGTTAAGAGAACACATAGTCCGTGATGGGGAAGTGCATCTCACTTAGCTAAATTGACCGTGTCTCATCCCTCAATACCTACTGTTCCAATGGGCTAAATGAGCATCACCAGGTGCAATGTAGGACCTTTAGAGTCCCAAGAATTTTCTGAATTTGTCCACACCCTTGCATTCATTCTATTGAAATGGAGATTGGTTAGACACACCTGAATAGCTTTGGTCAACATCCCACCATTACCAAACCATGCTCTGATGTGTGCCGCAGTATTTCTGATGAGTCATCTAACATACCTCTGCCACAGATCTTCTCACAAGTACAATGCGCAATCTCGCTATATAAGGTATCACATATTTGAGAATTTGGATGGAGGGCAAATTGTCCAGATGGCCCTAACTCAGCAGTAGCCATATTAGCCTTCAAACTACTGGCTCAGTCCTGAGTTACCATTTACCTGCGGCAGCGGGGCACTTCCCTTTTGATTTCTGCACAGTTGCTCTGATCTGTCAAGCAGAAAAATAACCAGAGGCTACTTCAAAGGCCAGGTCTCCTTGCAGTGGCTGCATCCTAAATGCTACTGCCTTCATGCAAGGAGCCGAAGCTAAAAGGCGTCTTTATATGAAAATTGGTTTCATTAAGATCAGTGGAATCCTTTGAGGATCAGTGGAAAAGAGAAAACACATGTTGACAAGCACAAACGTCTGCGCCTTCTTATAAATATCAACCTCAATACTTTTCACAATGCGTCTGATAGTTCCCCCTCCAATTTATTAAGATAGTACTCTACTCACAAAGCAAAGTTTGAAAAATGTTGAAGCAGTTTTCTAAAAAACAAGGCCCTGTTCTCATACTAGTAACTTGGATTTATGGTCTACCCGTTAGTGAAAGCATACCCTGTGCACTAAAATTTTATCTTAAGAGGTGTTTTACAGCTTCCAGTGGGAGGCTAAGTGAAAAAAAAAATCTACTTATTATTAAAAAAAGCAAAGGTACATGCATTGCACTCATGGCAAAAACACTAATTATCTCACTTCAATCCCTAATGATCCTCACTCTGTATGTCAAAGCTTAATACAGAAAAGGTGCCATTACCAAACATATTAAAAGCCCCACTGCTCCAAAAAAAAATTTAACGATAAAGAATATCAACAGACATTAGGGTCAAATTCAGTAATAGACAGGATAAAAGATCAAAGAAGCAAATTCAAAAGATTTAGACAGCTTCAAGAGCCCTTAATTTCAGGAGCTAATTTCAAAACACTTAAGCTGGAATGTGAAATTGTGGGTCAGCTGCTCATTCACGCCCTTCAGGTTGGCCTGAAAAAGCTTTCCAGCTGTAGCTTGGCTGCGAAAATACATCCAAATCCTGTCAAGTCAACTAATATCTGACGCATGGAAATTATTAGACATCATACAGGAAGAGACAGGAGTACTCCAAGGGGGAGGCATTTTATCACAATCCAGACTCAGGACCTGCTGTGGTTTTGCTATTCCAAGGTTAGAAAGGGGGGTAACCCAGTCCATCAAGCAGTTTCTTATCTGGCTGATGATCAAACCCTTGGGAGTGTGCTGTAATTTCTTCAGTTGGCTTTGACATGCAGAGTTTCAGTGCAGTTTGGTCCAACTTTGGAAAGTAGTGCAAGTTCTATATTATGTATAAACCTATACGTTATACAGGACAGAGATTTTAAAATGCTGGCAGTGAATGGAAAATGAGCCATTTTAACACCACATGGGGTCTTAGGTAAATTGACTGCTATCAAGTTCAAGTTCTTTTCCGCCAGGTTAGATGCTTTGTCATCAAAAGCACACAGGGAGAAGGATTTCAGCTCTCAGCTGTGGGTCTTGTATATAATAAGTTTCAGTTAAGCTACCCCTCGATCATAGCTCACTGAACACTTTGTGGCTTTGTTTTCAGAAGAAGTGAAGACATTAAAGTCATCTGTTTCGGTCTCCATGGATGCATTTTGGAGGATGGTCGAGTTATGAGTTTGGCTCGTGTTACCTGGCTCTGCTGGAGCTGACCTGAGCGGGACCTAAAGATTAAGGAACCATATGGGAGCTGCAACATGAGCTCAGGAGAGGAGGAACAGGAAGGTCGTGACACCATTTTTACTTATTTACAATAATGCATTGTGCATGCACACATATACACATCATCCACCACATCATGTTTAAAAGCAGTTCAGCCCAAAATACCTTTTAAAAGTGCAGTGCTGACCAAAATAATATTATGCATCTATAGTCCCTCAGCCACACACACCACATAGCTGTGGCTGTGATGTCAACCTGCTCCAGTGACCATCACAAAATGACTGAATCACTGATATAAAGTATTTAAAGTCAAATGGGGGTCTTATATAATTTTATCTAAGCAAAAATAATTTCATAGTATTATACTACGAGTAGGATAATTCTTTATACTATGCTGCAGTCTTTATGCCTTCTACTTATTAGACTCATACACTGGTAGAACCTTACTGTATAGCCATGCTAGGATTAAAGAACAGTCAGCTTTCATGAATAAATCAGCCATATAGTAGCAAAAAGCTAGTTTTCTACATTGAAAACATACATAAACAAACATTTCAAAATAAACCTTAGCACAGGATTAAAATTAATAAAAGCAAAGATAAAGTAACAAAAAATAAGAATGACAATTAAATTGAAATCAAATCCTACAGGTATTAATTTAATGACTTCTTGTATGAACCTCTGTGTTGTGTTTGATATTATTCAGTTCAATTATTATATAGATAACCACCTCTGAACAGAATAGTTCTTATCATAAAATTACTCATGAGACATTTTATAACCAGCTGACCAGTACTGCTTTGTCATGTAATCATGACAAACTAGTATGTATCACAAAAGAAGTACTGCTACTACTAGTTTGTTCATTCTTACTCATTTGGCAATGCTATGCAACTCAGCATGTAAACTGTTCATTTATAAAATTCAGTTGAATCATCATCATCTTAAATAACTGACAGTATATAATAAATCATTAATAATAACTGAAAAAGCTGCCCTAAACAACTCCCTTGTGGAACATCACAAGATATTTTCTTATTCTCGGAAAAACTAGCATTAAAAATCACTCACTGATCTGCCAGTGAGGTAGTGCTTCATCCAAGCAAGAAACCTGAGAAACCATAACATCTAAGCTTAGCAATTAGAATAGTGTGGTCAATGATATTGAAAACTGCAGAGAAATCCAAGAACACAACCCCAACCAGTTTCCTTTCGTGCATTTATTAATCACTGATCCAAAAGCAGTGCTAAGCAGAGTGCCTTGGTCTATAAGTATACTGTGCTCGTGTAAACAGATCAGTAATGGTAAAATAATTCAGGGTCTGATTATATTCAAAAGTGACTTGCTTAATATGGGAAATATTCCAATAAGTGTGTCCTCTGAATCTGTAAAACCTGCTTGTCATTTTCTTGATGAATGGCATGATTTTATACAACTTCCAATTCTCTGGAAAAACACCACTGAGTAAAAGATTTGATAGATTGGTTTAATCTAAGTTATCTATACTAGAAGAGGTTTTGTCTGATGAAGATGACAACATCTCTCCTGCCATCAAGGCAGCCCTTAAAAAAGTCATATATATAAAATAGGATTTGTCTCTTGGCAAGTTATTTCCTATTGGAGAGGCACAATCCAGACACCAAAAGGATCTACATCACTGCAGATTTTTCAGCAAAGCGATCCATATTTGACATTTCCTGCCAGTATAATAAATCCTCTAAAAATCAGAGGTCAGCACAAGTAGGAAAACCTTCACATTAGTAAAGAATCCAAGTTTTCCCTTTGACAGCCTTTGCTGCAATCCATAATTGTATGGCTGAATGTGAAATACAGTAAGCCTAATGTTACAGTTTCTGGCCCTTTGATCCATGAAAACAGAGTGCATCTGGTGGACATTTTATCAATACAATATCCTCTCTACAGTTATACAGAATGAGAAGTAAATCCTGTCTAACTGTATTTATGTAATGGAGGAGATTTGGGCAGAGGCAATTTAATTTTTAAGGGAGAACGTCAAGAATTATTAACTGCTGTTCTTTTTCACTTCCAATTTGAAAAAGTTTACAATCCCAGTTTGACTTTTCCTATGCTCTTTAGAAGTTCAACTGCTTGTTTCAAAAGATTCCATGTGATTCTCAAAAGGCTCATGTAGGTCCCTGCGGTGGCAGTCCTAATCAGTATATTACACACAGGAACCCGCCACAACTCCAAAGCAAGGCCTGGTTTCCATCTGAGAAAACAAAAATGGCTCCTCATGCCATCAGGACCCCTATCCTGTCAGACAACACTTGCTGATAGATCCATTTATAGCAATTATGCTCATTTTTAAATAGGGCTTTTAGGTCTCTGTTAAAAAGGCTCATTCTCTGCAACAAATGTCAAAGCCAGTAACCACTTGTAAAGATCATATCTAGAAAAATGTATGACTCTTGTTATAAAATGACAGAAATCAGAAAAATCAAGGCAGCTGACTGTTGCCCGGTGACAGCTGGAAAGGCTTCAGCCCCACTGCGCGACCCTGAATAAGCCTGGATAAGCAGTTTAAAAGAATGTATGAGTAATGCTACATATATGATTGATTATAGGTGAATTAAAATGTTTAATAATTCAGCTCAGGCATTCTCATTACTTTTATGACTTAGTTTTTAGCTACCACTTCCAGGGGATTACCTTAACACCTATATATACAAACAATTTCTGTTCATAAAACCCTTTGGCTGCTCCCTTGTATCTTCCCCAAGGGGTCCTAACACAATGGTAAAAGTGGCTTGTATCCCTACCTGGAATCAAACCAGGGACCTTTTGTTTGTGAGGCAAATGTGTAAACCATTACACTACGGAAACACAAAATGTTTTCTATTCATGAAACATTTTATTACTTCTTAGTTTTGTCTTTCATGAGTCTTTTATGGTAAGTGATAATGAGCTCCTAAGAGGTTTTTCTTTATGCTGTGAGCAGAGAATCCCTGTGCACACTCCTTTGTGTGTTAACAAGACGCTAGCCATCAACCCAGCAACCCAGCAACCCAATACACTCATGGTGCCACAATCTCTCTTTTCGAACACCAAAGTAAATCAGCTACAACCTTATCAACAAAGGCAGAGAACAATCACAAAACTAAATACACAAGAAGCGCTGTGATACTGAGGCTAACATCAGTAATGGAACATCTAACTTGCCCACTTTGGACACTACAGTAACAAGTGCAAACTGTAGCCATTGCACATAAAAGAGAAAAAAAGTACAGTTACTGTAAATGATTACGTTTCTTAATCTTCAGAATAGTTTAATTTAAAAATAACCAATTCACTCAAAGTAAAACTCAAAATATTTAGGCCAAAAAATGTTTTACACCATTTGTGTTTACTATGGTACCCACAGTGTCAAAATAGTGACCATGCAACATTTTGAGGACATTTAGTCACGTGCATATTGGTGCAATACTTCAGAATACAAAGCATAGCCACACCATCACACAAATCATCAACATACTTTAGCCTTATTCCACTGCACGCATATGCTCTCTTCCTCTCTCATCAAGATTCTGCCCACCCATTCGCAGTGCCTACAAGGCTCACAAACCATCAGAAAAACAACCATGGACTTCATCTTCCCTATAAAGCCCCTGTTGTGATGACAGCCATGATAAGCACAGGCCTCACAGCTGTTGTACTTAACAAGTTCACCCAAAACATGAAATCAGCATACCATCTGCTACTTGTGTCTCCTCAACATCATTAATCAAACTCCCTATTGCCTCACTGATGTAGCTGAAGATATTGTTTCCATCACATCACTGTTTTATATATGATGCATGAGCAGTTGAACCTGAACGTGTCCAATGGAGTGAGGAGTTTTAGTTCTCATAAATGAAACCATAACTCAATAAAGCAAGGACATTTACGCAAATTTGACACTACACACTTAAGAATTTAATATGACACTGCATGAAGACTAAGGTGTCACAAACATTTCTAAAATCAATATTTAAACAAAAAACTCAGAGACCATTTTCTTAATATAAAGAAAGTGCAAGAACTTAAAGTATTACAAACTTACATTTTCAACAAGGCACAAAACCATAAATAAATAATGAATACAGAAATTTCAAGGAAAAAATACCACCATGTTGTTCTAGTGGAAGATTTTTCTTTGTTGTAGCTTTTACTGGGGGTTAAGTACAGACCACCAGCACATGGAACACCAACATATAAACACAGGACATATTTTCCCTTCACACAGAAGGCTGGCTGTCAAAAACAATAAATCAACAACAAACTTGGCATCATTCTGCTTCTTTGAAAAGATCATCTAAGGCAAATGATGCATGGCCACCCAACAACCATTCTACAGTAGGCCTGAAAGTTAATTCAGTAACAAATAGTGTTGCTACTTTTTCAGCGACTTTGTTTTGATGTTTTCTTGGCACATTACAGTTAAACATTTGAATTCACAGAGCTAGTAAAAACTTGTTCAAACTGGACAGCTCTACTCTGTACATCTATCAAAACTTACTGGTTTACAGTCTAGCTCCAAGCTCGGACTTGTCAGGTTACTGCCAAAACAGGAAATTAATTTAAAACTATTACAGGGAAAGTAACTTTAATGTTATACAAAATTACAGATTAAATGTAGATAAGCAAAAGATAAATTTGCACCATTAATCAAGAGTTTCTATCATTTACCCTTGGTCTCTATGTTTCTGCATCAATGACATCGACATCAACATCTCAGCAAGTATACCAAAATTCTCTTTCATTTTCAAAGTTATGTAATGTCCATGTTTGACCTATGGAACTAATTTTCCAGTAATGCAACATGATTGCACTATAAGATTCTAGGGCAACCTTGTTTTATAAGTTCCTAATTAGGAAGTATCTGTGTAGCATTAGATGGGAAGCATTTAAAGCTTATATAAGGGGAGAAATTATTAGTTATACGAGTTCAAAAACTAAACAAAATAATCAAGAACTACGAACACTAGAAGACCAAATTAAAAAAGCAGAGGAGGAGTTTTATAGAAACAATGACCCTGGGAAATTACAAAACCTTTCTATTCTGAGAGCTAAATATGACAGACTAACATCTGATAAAGTGGCCAAAAGCCTGATGTGGACTAAACAAACTTATTATGACCAAGGAGAAAAAGCAGGTAAACTACTGGCCTGGAGGGTTAAAAAAATGCAGACAGAAAGAACAATTGATAGCATAAAAGCAACAGGTGGTAACCTAATTATGGACCCATTAGAGATAAATAATAGTTTCAGGAACTTTTATAAGCTGATATACCAAACAGAATACACAGAAAACAGAGAGGACCAAAATGTGTTTCTTGACCAGTTACACTTCCGGACTATACCAGAGGA
>VUQH01000785.1:2425-18317 GCA_015106775.1 Etroplus canarensis | reverse complement strand
CCTCCACCTGGTTTCTTGCACACACAATAAATCTACCTTTCTTCTCTCCATCATATCAGCCATTTCTCTCCCTTTACCAGTCATAGTCCCTACATTTAAAGTCCCTACTCTCTCTCTGCCTCCTAAAATGATTTCCCCCTCTCCCCCTCCTTGGTCTTCGGCCAACAGTAGCATAGTTTCCACCAGCACCCTGTTGGCTAACAGCACCGGAGGCGATCGTTGTTAACCCGGGCCGCGACCAATCCGGTATGGAAGTCGTGTTATGAATCAGCATATTTGATTTGGCACAGTTTTTACGCTGGATGCCCTTCCTGACGCAACCCTCACCATTTATCCGGGCTTGGGACCGGCACTAGGAGTACACTGGCTTGTGGGCCCCTGTGGCTGTTTTTTTTTCTTTCTATCATAAGGAAAGTATAAATGAAGTGAGGGTGAGCCCATTGATTATATATTCAAAGAACAACAGTAATACATTTAGATCAAGGCACTTCCTTAAACATGACAAGTGTTCGTATACACTCTATCCATTCTTAAACTGCATTACACTGAATGGTTCCTGCTCTTATACTTCACATCTTATTCTTCCCATGTATACTGGAAAAACATCTCTGGCAGAAAACACAACAAACTCTCTGAGAATCACCTTTTTGCCAGGTATAAATAGTTTCACATTTTCTTTGTGATATTTATCATATGCTGTCAAAATGTGCATAGCCTTTCACAATCGAGTGACTCCTAATTTCCAAGGGAGAGCACAGGATCAGGATACAAGGTGACCGATGTGTTTAACTGCACATGCACAGCTTGACTGACATCAAATGAAGCTCCTTGGCAGACAGCCCTCGTTGCTTTCTTCACAGACACTGGATAAGAGACAGACTTTAGAAAACTGTGTCATTCAGTGTGGATTTTAGACAGCTAAAGAACCAATCAAAATGCTGGTTGCCCTAGTACACTGTGGTCATAAAGGGATGGACATGATCAGCAACAATACTCACAGACTCTGGCATTTAAATGATGCTCAGTAAGTACCCCACTAGATATGCTAAGAAAATATCCCCCACAACATTAAACCACCAGCAGCAGCATGAACCACTGATACAGTAAGGAAAGAGCCACCCTTTCATGTTGTTTATGCCAAATTGTGACCCTTAATAGAAATCGAGACTCATCAGACCAGTCAATGGATTCCAGTCGCCTACTGTCATTTTCCTTTTCTTAGCTGACCAAAATGGTACCAGGTGTGGTCTTCTGCTGCTGTTGCCCATCCGCTTCAAGGTTCCACGTGTTGTGCATTCAGATATGCTCTTCTGCCTACTTCGGTTGTAATGATTGGTTATCTCAACTGGGCAGCTGGGTGGCTGTGGTTCAAGAAGTAGAGTGGGTCATCTTCTGACTGCAAAGTTCGTGGTTTGATCCCCAGTTGCTCGTCTACATGTCGAAGTATCCTTGGGCAAGATACTGAACCCCAACTTGCTCCTGATGCATCCATCAGGTTGTTAATGTGTGTGATTGTTAAATGCACTTGAAGGCATAGAATAAAGCGCTGTGTGGATGGGTGATTGAGGTTTAAGTGCTCAGTTTGAGTAAAAAAGTGTTACATAACTACCAGTCCAGTCCATTTACAGTATGTGAATTACTGTTGCCTTCCTATCAGCTTGAAGCAGTCTGGCCATTCTCCTCTGACCTCTGGTATCAACAAGGCATTTTTGATCAGAGAACTGCTGCTCACTGGATATTTTCTTGTTTTCGGACCATTCCCTGTAAATCCTAGAGATGGCTGAACAGGAAAATCCCAGCAGATCAACAGTTTCTGAAATACTCAGACCTGTCCACCTGGCACCAACGACCATGCTACATTCAAAGTCACATAAATACATTTTCTTCCCTATTTTGATGCTCGGTTTAAACTTCAGCAGGTCATCTTAACCATGTCTACAAGCCTAAATCCATGGATCCATGTGATTGGCTGATTAGATATTTTCCTTAATGAGAAGCTGAACAGGTATACCTAATGTAGTGGCCAGTGAGGTGGTCCCTTACAAGGGTAGAAGTTAACATACGAAAATAGACATTAGAAAAGTAATTTGTGGGTAGCTTTTGTTCATATCTTTTCCTGTTTGCGTACCTTCAGCTGCTCTCTTGAACTCTCCCCCAAGGGATCGTCACAGCGGATTAAACCGCATTGGTAATTTGGCAGAGGCTTTACGCCGGATGCCCTTCCTGACGGAACCCTTATTTCCCGAATCAAACAGGAACCTTTTGCTTGTAAGGCGAAAGTGTAAACCGCATCTTGGCATGATGACCCACACGCTAAACCAATCCTAAAACTACATTTCCCATGGTTCTCCGCGCACTGCTGAGGAAATATGGCGGCATTAGCGCAGTCGTCAGATATAAATACGAACGTCCCGGAGTATGAATATCCCGATGTTAATTCAAAACCATTTCATATCGACTCTTTTAGAAAGGATTGGCTGAGGAGGCTGAAGCCAAGCAACTACTCGTACCAGGAGGACGACCAAGACACGTTCGATGCTAAATTTGCTGAAGAGATGGGGGTCGGTGCGGAGACGATGGCTGAACTCAAGTCTGTTTGCAGGTAGGAGCGACGTTGGTCCAACGTTTAGACCAGCTGTTTGTGTCCCATAATAATGTTTCTTCTTAAGTTAAATTAAATAATCGGCTTTAATAGTCACCATATGAGGAATCTGACGAATGCAGATTCGTAAAAAGCTACAGACACTGGAGTAAAGACATACACTACCAGTCGAAAGTTTGGACACACCTTCTCATTTAATGGTTTTTCTTTATTTTCATGACTATTTACATTACAGATTATCACTGAAGCCATCAAAACTATGAATGAACACGTATGGAATTATGTAGTGAAGAAAAAGGTGAAATAACTAAAAACATATTTTATATTTTAGATTCTTCAGAATAGCCACCCTTTGTTTTGATTACTGCTTTGCACACTCTTGGCAATCTCTTGATGAGCTTCATGAAGTTGTCACCTGAAATGGTTTTCCAACTGTCTTGAAGGAGTTTCCAGAGATGCTGAGCACTTGTTGGCCCTTTTGCCTTCACTCTGCTGTCCATCTCATCCCAAACCATCTTGATTGGGTTTAGGTCAGGTGACTGTGGAGGCCAGGTCATCTCCTTCTTGGTCAATAGCCCTTAACACAGCCTGGTGTGTTTGGGGGTCATTGTCCTGTTGAAAACAAAATGATGATCCAACTAAACGCAAACCGGATGGGATGGCATGTCGCTGCAGGATGTTGTGGTAGCCATGCTGGGTCAGAGTGAGTTCAATTTTGGATAAATCCCCAACAGTGTCACCAGCAAAGCACCCCCACACCATCACATCTCCTCCTCCATGCTTCATGGTGGGAACCATGCATGTAGAGACCATCCATTCACCTTTTCTGCATCGCACAAAGACAAGGCGGGTGGGACCATTTCAGGTCACTACCTCATGAAAGCTCATCGAGAGAATGCCAAGAGTGTGCAAAGGAGTAATCAAAGCAAAGGGTGGCTATTTTGAAGAATCTAAAATATAAAACATGTTTTGAGTTATTTCACACTTTTTTCCCTACTACATAATTCCATGTGTTCATTCATAGTTTTGATGGCTTCAGTGAGAATCTACAATGTAAATAGTCATGAAAATAAAGAAAAACCATTAAATGAGAAGGTGTGTCCAAACTTTTGACTGGTAGTGTAGACAAGATCAAGATGACCTGTGCAGTTAAAACTGAGGATAAGAATAGGGAGGAAAGATGATTTATGTGATTTTGAACCTAGGATGATTGTTGGTGCTAGATGGGCTGGTCTGAGCATTGCAGAAACTGCTGATCTACTAGGATTTTCCCCCCAAAAAACATCTCTGTTTTACAAAGAATGGAGAGGGAAAAAAAAGAAAATATACAGCGAGCAGCAGTTCTCTGGGTTAAAATGCCTTGTTGATGTCAAGGGTCAGAGGACAATGGCCAGCTTCAAGCTGATTGGAAGGCAACAATAGCTCAAATAACCACTCCCACAACCAAGGCATGTACAAGAGCCTCACTGCAAGAACGAACACGTTGAACCTTGAAACAGATGGGTTGCAGCAGGAGAAGACTACACTGAGTCCTACTTATGTCAGCAAAGAACAGGAAACTGAGGCTACAGTTCACACGGGCTCACCAAAATTAAAGAACAGAAAATTCTAAAAATGTTGCCTGGTCTAATGAGTCTCAATTTCTGCTGTGTGGTTTGCCTTGTGATGCTCAAAGTGCTAAATGCATTTCAAAAACTCATCAGCAATGTCTCTTTTGAGAAATTGTGGCACTGTCACTCAAAAACAAAAAAAATAGTTTTGTGCCATTTCAGGCAGTAACATTTTCTTCAAGAAAAAGACCTCTACCAACCCAAAGCTGCTGCAGCTAGTGAACAGCCAAAGGGGATGCAACTGATGTTTACATCATGTCACAGGAGCCTCTCATCACAAATAAGATGGCTTTCTTCTGCACAGTGTTAGGGAAAGAAAACAGCTGTTACATGCAATTGCTCAAAACCAGGCAGGTCATGATTTCTAGAAAGAGACATTTAGTTCCATTATGTTAAAAAGAAGTCAGACATATCTAAAGCTGGCATCACCAAAACTAGGCAACTCACAATAAAACAATCTACAGAGATAAATAGCACTACAGGCCAGAGGAAAAACATGTTAATTTGATTTCAGAATGAACTGTGCTTTTAATGTTGCAAACGGTATGGGCTAATATTGAGACTAATGGCAAGCATTTCTTGTAGAGTGATCTGTTTGGTGTACTTCATTGATTATCTGTTCCTTGTGATCTGTTACTGCACCTAAAAATAAATGAGCTAATACAATAAACAGGGTTCGTATGGGGTTAATGGCTCGGCACCATTTGTATCACATTACCACACACTGAAGAAGACACGGCACAAAATACTACATTACAAAGCGACAGTATTTCAGATAGTAATGGGGGGGAAAGGCTAATAGCTTCTAAATACAGAAAGCACAGAATGGTAAGCTCAATTTCTCTGCCCAACACTAGGAAAAAAGAATCAGAATTGTTTGTATATGCAAGTTTTAGATGGCTTAAATGTATTAAAAAATGACGCAAAAGAGTTTCTTTGTAAACACTGGATTTATGATTCATTTTGAATTAAAATTCAACATATACAGTCAAAAATGCATTAATAGTCTTTGCCAACATTTAGGCTAAATTTAGATCAGTGGCTCATGACCAGATGCTCTTAAGAAGCATTTGTATGCAGATTTTGTACTCTTAATCTCCCAATTATACCCCACAGCTGAGGTAATTAATCAATGACATGAGCTTATGCCAAAAAGTACCACTCACAACACATACAGTCCAACATCAGGAAAGAACTGCATGAAGGCAGCACAGGGTCAAACTTTGCTTGTTGAAATGTTCGAGATCTCAGACCAGTCACTGTCCTACAGCATCCTTGTGATTTGATGAAGGTACCAGTGAACTACTTTCTGCTGAATTTCCCTCTTTCTTCAGAACCTTAAGGCATTTGTCGAGTCTTTTCATACACAGCGTCACATCTTCTCGGGTGATACCCACAGCCGAGGCAGCATTGAGATATGGACAGGGGTAGGACTCCGAGTGGGACATAAACCCACGGAATGTGTGTCCACCTATGGTCTGCTCATTGCCCAGTGGGACTACCCTGGAAACACGAGTTAAAAGACATAAATGTTGTACAGCAATGAACTTTTAACATACTAGGGTACAGCTACAGCTTAATTATTGTTAAAACTGGGATCTAGCTAAAATGTAGGCATTTCACTTGGGTATTCTTTAGGCAAAATAACTGAACTTTTAATAAAGGCAATATCCTAATCATTCCTTTAAAACATTAAAACCATTTGCCTTTTGTAATGAATATATTTATCACAGATCACTATTTCTTCGTTACAAATAAAATACTGCAGTTTTCTTTCTTAAATGTACATTTTCATGTAAATACTGTGTTTGAAAAACAACACAGGTTCAGTGACATCTTTTTATTCTAAGGTTTTATGTGTCAGGATATAATTTAAAAAAAAAATCATCTGGTCCTTGCCAGCTTCTAAAGTTATTTAAATAGAACCTCAGATGAAAACCCACACAACTCATTACACTGTGTTAATATTTAACAAAAACTAAGCTAAAATGCAGAAGCAGTGTGTGAAAAACTAAGTACACCCTTAATGCTTCCACAGGAATTCAGAGTGTAAGTAGCGGCCATGTTTTGCTACTCAAATGCACTTGACTAATTGATCATCGGCCAGCATAATCACCTCTATAAAAGCGGAAGTTTGCTGGTCTGGAGCATTCAGGTGTGTGTTAACACAACACTAAGGAAGAAAGACATCAGCAATGATCTTAGGGAAGCAATTGCAGCTGCTCATAAATCCGGGAATGGTTATAAGGCCATTTCCAAATAATTTGAAGTCCATCATTCTCTAATGAGAAAGATTATTCACAAGGGGAAACATTTAAGACAGTCGGCAATATTCCTGATGGACATCCCAGCAAATTCATTCCAAGGCTTCAGGCCTCAGTTAACATGTTAAATATTAAAGTTCATGACAGCATAATTACAGAAACTGAACAAACATCAACATTGGGGCCACAATGGAATAAGTTTTATACTTTGTTGTACTACCCTGGTATTTATATTTATTTGTAATTTTACATGTATATATTTATACCGAATAGAATCAATCAAAACATGGCTTGTTTGGAAGGGTTGCCAGGAGAAAGTATCTTCTCTCTAAAAAGAACATGGCAGCGAGGCTTAGGTTTGCAAAGCTGCCTCTGAACAAAACACAATACTTCTTGAAATATATCCTTCGGACAGACGAGACCAAAGTGGAGACATTTGGCCATAATGCACAGCACAACATCTGACAAAAACCAAACATTGTATATCAAACAACCACTTCAGACCAACTGTCAAGCACGGTGGTGGAGGGGTAATGATTTGGGCTTATTTTGCAGCCACGGGACCTGGGCAGCTTCCAGTCCCTGGGTATTCTAAAGTCAAATGTGAGGACATCTGTCCAACAGCTAAAGCTTGGCTAAAATTGGGTCATGCAACAGGACAGTGATCTCAAGCAAACCAATAACTACAACAGAATACCTGAAATAGAAAAGAATCAAGGTGTTACAATGGCCTAGTAAAAGTCCAGACCTTAATCTGATTGAAACGCTGTGGGTGGGACCTTAAGAGAACTGTGCATAAATGAATGCCCACAAACCTTGATGAACTGAAATAGTATAAAGAAGAGAGGGTCAAAATTTGGTGTGGGAGACTGGTAAAGACATACATAAAACAATTACTTCAAGATATTAGTGCAAAAGGTGGTTCTACAAGCTAATAAGTTTTGGAGTATACTTGGTGTTTCTCACACTGCCTTTGCATTTTGGCTTCATTTTTAAATGTAAAGAATGACAAGGTGCAATGTTATGTGTTGTTTATCATCTTGAGGTTGTATTTAAAAAATAAGAGCCTGCCAAGCATCAGATGACTTTTTTAATATGTCCTGAAACATAAAACCTTGCAATTGAAAGAGGATATACTTTTTTCACATGACTGTATAATATTTTAGCAAACAACTCAAGAGTCACAAAACAACATTACTGTTCATTTGAAGACTTTATAGTTCCTATTCACGCTCCTTTTAGTTCTGTTTTGGTCTACACTATCTCCTGCGGAACTCGTTCAGCAGCTACTTGCTTACTCTCATAATCTCTGGATTCATCACTATGAGCAGCCTGTTTCACACATACAAGCAGTCATGAGGCTTGGTTAATGCTATATATTGATTACAGCAGATCAAATTTCTTTAATGGAGCTCATACATGCCTGGTTTGTTGGTAACTGATCAGGCCAAGCAACCGCTGGCTGTTAGCTATGACAGCACAGCCCAAGATTTAACAAAAAAGTTATTATTTTTACTTATTTTGGCAACTCAGATTCATATGATGTAAGCAAGCTGCTGCTGGATACTAAGTTTCCAAAGCCAAGTGTTCATTCACCTATGTATTGTAAATTATTGTGCAAGCCCTTTCATTTTTAGAGCACGGAGATGAGAAACATGGGCGCCACCTAAACTGTGTTTCCTGTGTGGACAGGAAGCAAAAACTGGTACAGTTTAACTTTTTAAGTTTCAGAGTCAAACTCTGCAATATCATAAACAATAATGATGCCTATAAAGTTTGGCAAGGTTTCACCACTGTCAGCGGAGTTTAGACTCACTTTAATGTGAAATCAATTACTGGATAGCTACTAGGACTGTGCGCAGACCATAATGGCAGCTGAATGCATTGTAATCAGAGGCAGATCTCTATTAATCTCTCCTGCTGGATAAGAAAACGGCTCATTACTGATGTGAAAGAGAAAAGCCGGGTCCCTTCCACAGTACTTGTGCTTAGCACAGAGTATGTCATTTAACAGAAGTGTAATTTATACAGCTGCAAATTCTTAAGATTAAGAGGCATACACCTAAGAAGTTCATCTTTCTCTCTCGTAGGAATGCTGTGGCGATATGAGGCTAAAAGTTTTGACTAAGCGCCATGCTGTGGACCTTGGAAAAATGCTGACAGAGAAGAAAGGAAGAAATGTAGGTGTTATTTGCTGCAACTGGGTGCATTAAAAAGCAAACAACACTAAACAATCTTGACAGAATGACCCAAATAAATCATTCATTTTGGATATATAAAATATTTAGATTAGCTCTCATGCTCAATTGAAAACTAGTAAAGAGAAAACCAGGAAAACAAATGGGGGATAAAAAGCATGGTCCCAGTTTGAAATTGTGTATTTTTGTCCACACATTTATGTGACAGAGAAAGAAGGCATCAGTTAAAAAATGACAACTCCTCTTCTGCTATTGCTGTCAAAGCTGCCTGAGAGCTGGTGCCTGCTGCCCCTGAGGAGACAACATCCCTCTACATCTAATGGAAACATCCTGTTAAATTTAGGATGTGGCGGTGATAGAATGGCCTGTCTTAATTTTCTTAAGTAGTTTCTGCTCCGCGATATTCAGCAGATCCATCTGCCTGATTGCTGATTTTGTTCAACAAAACAAGGCACGCGCCTCATGTTTGACTTTGGTGCAACCTTAACTCAGCCTCTATTTTTCTGAACACACATGCATAAGCATGTGCACAAAAACACACACCCTGTTACAGTCTCTCTCCTTTCTAGCCATTTCCAGGCCTGATCATCAGGATAGGGTTTTGAAGTTTTCATACCTGGCTCCTGACACTTGGCGAGTGAATAACATGGAGCCCAACTGTGTCACTGCCTTGTTGCTCTCAGCCTGGAGGCCATCTAAAGACATGGCTGGAAGAGAGAGGTGTACAGTGATTTGGATAAGTACCCCAGACTAAAGACAAGGCCAGAAAGATAACTTTTACAACACCAGCTAAACCAAAATATAAGACAATGTGTGGATCTGTTGATCTGTAATTACCACTTTGAGCTTACCCAGTGAAATGGGGTTGTGTGGGGTGTGAAGCAACCTCTCCCCGTGTGAAGAGGCAAGACTCTTCAGCTCTTGAGCCAGGAATGAATAAATCTCCTGCAGGCCATGCAAACACAGAACAAGAAGTGTGAAGACACAGCACAAGAGGAGGCAGGGACAACACATAAGAGCTATAAATAGTGGTACAATGCTTCTTTTGCATACTGCCACAGCCTTATTTTAACAGCAGCAGCCGCCTTGGTTTTATTGCTAATCAAGCAAGTCTGCCCACAAAGCAGGTGGGTCCATTTCTAAATTCTTCCCCCTATTTGCATGACTGTGTATGTTTATTTCCTGTTTTGCTTCACACATCCACTGGGATCAATTAGAAAGAGCAGGAGAGGAGGACTGCAGGCTTAAACAGAGTTTTTGACATCCCCATGCTTCAAATATGCTGATTAAGCATTTAGCTGAGACTCTTAAAGTGGTGTGTGGAAAACTGAAGAAGGGTGAAGGTATTCAGAATAGAGATGTCCAGGCAGGGAAGCTGCACTACAACGAATCACCATGTTTTTGTTGCTAGCTACCAGCTCGAGATTCCCCAGTGAAGCTCTATCCACTGCAGGGGTGTGTGTGTGTGTGTGTGTGTGTGTTTTAGTGAGTGAGTGAGAACACGCTGCTGACTCATACGTTCCTTGTTTGAAAGCATCAAGGGGGAAAATATTTTCTCTGTCAAGAGTCAAACACAAACGGCATTTCAATGATGTCAAGTGTCTCTAAGTGCCCGTTGTTCTCCAATAACAAAGGGTGACTTTATCGTCCCAGAGGAGGAGAACGGCTGCAAGTGGTGGTGAGAGTGCAGTGCTCCGAATTTGCAGACAATACGTTTGTGTTTGTGATGAGTAAAGGCTATCCTGACAAAAAAAAAACCAAACAAAAACACACATATCATTATTTGGTTCTTTTTATTATATTGACATTTTCTAAGCTGGATGGTACATGAGGCAGTAAATGAATCTCAACAAATGAAATGTTTCAATTATTTAAAGCTTGTGACCCCGGGAGAGATGTTCTGCAGACTCTATGGAAAAACTGGTTCTGTGCATCAATTATACATATAGTGAACCACAAGAAATCAATAAGGCCTGGTGGTATTGGGTCAGGCAAGGGGCCACAGGAGTTTCCAAGGTATACATTTCAGGCACAGATTAGGTTTTACACTAATATCCACTTTGAGTATTGTATGCCATTTCTAGTGTCATTGTAACACCTTTAACTTTTGAGTTTTTCTGTGGTCTGAGCATACGGAGAAAATTTCCTTCCAGTTACAGCACATTATGGTACAGCAGCAGTTGAGAGGTGGGAGAATGCTGCAGTGCCTATCATCTAAAGAGGAGGATGCTGCATTGTGAGCAACTGTGCTTTAAAGCAAGGAGCCACCAGGGGATGTTTCCTGAAACTCCCGGATCAATTTTATACTGCTATAGCATACTCCTCCCTGCACTAAGCTCACTGCAAATCCAAAGTCTCCGTCCTCAGTCAGAACACAGGTGAAGCAAAAGGGACACACACAAACACACACACACACAACATGTAACCAACTGCAACTCAGTACAACTTATATAATTTGCTGTTGCCATTTTTAGAAGAAAGATGCTGATACAGCACACACACATCTTCAGACAGACTATGGGACTGACACTGCTGCAGTCCCATACTGCTTTTATCATACATGTCGGAAACCATCCAATTTTAACTAAGCGAGGACTTATTTTTTAGCCTTATGAAAAAGGTGACGTGTGCACGCTCTTACTTTCCTTTCTGTCAGGTATTTCTTGTAGCCACTGGCTCCCAGAGTGAGAAGGGTAATGAGGACGTCCAGGGAAGGTGAAGCTGATGCTCGTCCTGGATAGAGAAGGTAGAGAAGTGATTTTAACAAGCTAAGAAAAATTGTTTACCACAAGGAAACTGAATTAGAAGCATTGCTGTCTGTTATACCCTAACCAACACTTAAGTGCTTTGAGTTAAAGAGTTTTGTGCCTTTCTACAGCAGACCTGGTATCAGTCTTCCATGAGTGGGCTCAGATTTGGCCTGACACAAAAGAAATTTGTAACAATATAGCCATAGGTAATAGTTAGAGGTGGGTCTTAAATATTCTGAGTACAGATAAAAACTGGACTGCACCACAAAAGCATTAACAAAAAACAGATGTACGGGAAAAAAGTGGCTGAGCCAGATTCTCTCAGACTATGTTCTATAGTTTTATTTTCTTACTGTCCTCCAAAGAACATAACAAAAATGCATTCTGGTAATGCATATTAAGCCTGTTAAGCGTAATCTGCTGCTTTCTTACAGGACTCCAGAGTTATTCAGATAGTTTAAAATCTCATCCATGCACTTTTCCAGACATTATCTGATGGAGGTTTATTTGAAAATGCAACTGTCCAGTATAACTGGCTCAGACACTGAATGGTCTTTAACCTGTCAGCTCCCTAGTACAAAGTTCACGTGATGTCCAATTGGATGGATTTTATAATAGTGTTGGAACAAAGAAGCAGTTCGCACGTGCACTGACTCCATGCACCTTCTAGTTAGGCAGGTCCCTCACCTAAACCACATCCAGTAGTGAATATTTAGCTGATGCGATCCATCTCTTACTGTACTGTGTGCTACCTGTGGGAAAATGTCCCAACCAGATTCTCCTGTGTGAAACTGTTTATCTGGCACCAGGTGTTTCTCATGGCTACTGTTGTCAACTTGGAGTAACTCAGCTGTAAAAACTCGAGCAGAGAAAATCTGCTGCAAAAATGGGCCTGAAGAATAACACTAACGTTTGAGCAATAATGGATTTAAAAAGTATTTGTGCCTGGCTTTTGTTAGAAATCTTGGTTCCAATAACCATCATCATCGGCAGTAATAATGGGGTTGTTTTTGCCTCTGGAATCAACAACTAAGGTAAAAAAATATGGAACAGTGGACTAATATTTTAGAGGCGACAAAACCGGACAGCCTTGTCCTTTAAAAAACATTTCCCCACTCCAGGCACCAGCCTATACACCATGTATAGGCTGGTACCTCCTGGTGTATTGTGAAGGTACTGCAGCTAGGAGGCCAGAGCTATTTCATTAAAGCATAAACTCTGACCAACCACTTCATTAGGTGTATTAGTTTAAGCCAAGAAAAGTGATTTAAGTGACTTTGAAAGTGATATTGTTGTTGTGCTAGACAGACTGGTCTAAGTATTTCAGAAAATTGCTGATCTTCTGGGATTTTCCCCACAACCATCTCTAGGGTTCACAGAGAACGGTATGAAAAAGAAAAAATGACATCAGAAGTCAGAAGGGAATGGCCAGACTACTTTGCGCTGACAGGAAGTAACAAAATTTGACAACCGACTGGAAAAGAGCTGCCTGGTCTGGTGAGTCTCGATTTCTGCTGCAACGTTCAGATGGTGGAGTCAGAATTTTGTGTAAACAACATGAAAGCACAGCTCTACCTAACATGTATCAACAGTTCATGATGGTGGTGGTGGTGTAATGGTGTGAGGGATATTTTGTTGGTTTGAACATGTACTTGACAAATCTGCAGCAACTGTGTGATGCAATCATGTCAATCTTTGACGAAAGTTTTCAGCACACTGAATTTACACTACAATGAATTAAGGCAGTGCAGAAGCCAAAAAGGGGCCCATCCTAGGACTTGCAAGGTGACCAACTAGTGAGATGGCCAGTCTATAAGTTTAATTTTCCATTAGTAATTAAGTTTGAAAGGACTGTAAAATATTTATGATTACATATTTACATGTTAAGAAGACCAAAGCCAAAAGAACAAAGCCTGAGCTGTGGCTATGAACTAACTAAAGAAAAGCCCTTAATAGAGAATCTCAAAAGGAAAAGCTCAAAAAGAAGATTTTGAGAATTCCCACTGAGTAGCGGCATTCCAAATGTTAGGGATAGCTATTCCAGAAAGACAGATGTGCTTAGGAAGTGTCCCAGTTCATCATTAAAAATTTTTTTTTGCTTTATTATTAATTTAACTAATCATGGCAATACTTAAACGAAAACATGCTCTATACACTGAAACACACACACATATATAAATATAAAATAAATTTACATGAATACATGTATTAGCATGTATTCACACATACAAATATGCATGTGCATGCATGTCCACTTGTCTACTATTTTATCTATTTCCTGAATACTGTTAACACTCACCAGGATACATCTTGCTTATCTCCTGTATGAAAGACTCATCAAAACCTGCAATTATGGCTCCACCTACTGGAACCATAAAGTTCTTGTCCAGACTCTGTACAAAGGCATCGATTCTTCCCACACGAGCCCCCTGATGAAACAGTCCAATAAAAGAGTCATCTGTCACCAGTGCAAAAAGCGAAGGCGCTTATTAGGCCCCCATTAATATTCACAGGTATGTTCCACTTTTAAAGTGAAGAGTACAGCTACCTGCTGAATGAGGTGCATGCATTTGGACGACTGTACTCCATATGCATTGTTGACTATGTGGGGAATTTCATATTTTGCACACATGGCTGCCAGCTCCTCAAGCCTGCAAGATAGTATAATAAACAATCTTATTAATGGTGCATATTTTATTCCCACACATTGGGCCAAAATAAGCAGCTGACATCATCTTTTTTTGAAAGAAATAACACCTGTAGCTAACATACATTACACCAATTACTGACAATACTACTGTGATGACAAGTGAAAAGTGAATGAAAGGTTATGACACCTATCAGGGACCCTCGGGGCAAAGCAGGAAGTCGTTGAATGAACACACAGGACGCTTTCGGCTCCAAGCTCTTCAATCTTGCGTTCAACTGCTTGCAAATCTGTCCGCAACTCGTCGCCCTCGAGAACATTCTCCACAACTACAGGTTCAAAGCCTAAGAAAACAGTAATGTCTTAATTTAGGTAACTGATATAAGCTAGGCCAATAGAAGAGGAACAAAGATTTTCATAATTAATTCTGGCCAAAACATTCCTGAACTTATTTTGGACTACATTTCAAACACCAATGTGGTCTGTGAACATGAAGCAAGGCTGGCAGGTGACTGGATATTAGTCATATTGTCACCTGCTGTGATGATAGACTTGAAACAGGATTTCTGGTCAATGCGAGGCCAAATGATGTAGCGAGCTTTGGGTCTCCTATGGCGAAGGGTCAGGAAGCACAGAGTCAAGCTCATCCCTGTGGCCATGGGTACCACAAAGCAGCTGGCCACACTCCGGACACCTGTGATGCATAAGAAACAGAGCAGGCTTACATATTTACATAAGAGTTCAGTGTTTCAACCGTATTAAAAAACCTTTTAATATTAAGCCTACGTTACAAACTGGGGATGAAGGTTTGGGGAAGTAGGCATTTAGGAGGCAGGGGTGTCTAATGAACAATTTTACACAGCATTATGGGACATGGAGAATCTTGTGCTGTCTGGAATTGCAAGATTAAGCCACCGGAATACCCCTTCCAAAAATCTGTGTTACTTTTTTCTCTTTTTTTAAATTTGAGGTGACCTGCTACTGTTTAGGTCACACACATTACTTTGCAAAAGTCCTAAATGTCTAATGGGGCCAGCAATTTATTGAAACGCACAAACATAAATGGAAATACGGTAAATAAGGCAAAACCAGATTGTACAATTCTAATAAACTTGAAAGTCAGTATTTGGTATACCTTTATTCTTTACCACAGGCTGAACTCTTAGGCTACATTCACACTGCAGCCAAAAGTGGCCTGAATTCAGTTTTTTTTTGCCCATATGTGACCCATATCTGTATTTTTTAAAGACAGTCTGAACAGCACGAATCTGATTTTTGTCAAATCAGATTCAGGCCACTATCATATATGGTCCTAAATCTTCCGTAAACACAGCGTGCTGTGTGCGACTTCACGGCTTCCTTCCTTCAGGGCCGGAGACTTTTCACACTCGAGTCTGATGGTGATCGCAGTAATATAAATTATGATGTGAATGACCACGCAAAAAAACAGATCTCAGCATAAAATTGGACCAAAAATTTCAAATTTGGGTTCATCACTCCTTAAGACCTGTTGCCACTCGTTTTCAGTGCAGTTCTTGCATAATCTGGCATACCTCAACCTTTGCTGTTTCCCTTCCTTAAGAATGACTTCTTGGCAGCCACCCTTCCACTTTTTTTTTGCACAAATTTTGTTTTTCGCACCATGTTCATCTGGGTCAGACGAAAAAGGGTCTTGTTCTTGTCATTGTTTGCTGTTCTTGCACTGTTCGCAACTATTGCACTATGTTGCACTTTATTTATTTTTAACTTAAATTTTAAACTGTGAAAAAAAAAAAAAAAAAAAACCCCTGTCTTTTTTTTTTTTTTTTAAATTTTTCACCA
>VUQH01000782.1:0-22568 GCA_015106775.1 Etroplus canarensis | reverse complement strand
CTAGGTTTCCATTCATTTCCATCAAATGCACAGGCAGTGGCTGCTAGCATAGCCTGTTACAGCTGCAGTGGCCCCACATCCACACACATCTGTCATAGTGCGAGGCGAGGACGGCTGATGCTGCAGTCGAAGAGGCCGATGAATCTGAACCCAAATCACGTTTCTTTTGCCACGATAAGGTGATTATTCGAGCGCAGTCTGCTAGGTTTTACGTCAGCTGATGGCATCGGTAATTTTTACAGAAAATCTCCAGGTCAATTTTTGTGCTATAATCCCCTCTAACAGTCACGACAAACGCACCAGTCGGCCTGATGTCGTACATTAACGCCCGTTCATTTTCCATTAAGCATTTAAAGGCATTAAAGAGGCGATAAATGCGCCGCATTCACCATTAGCACTTGTACACATCTTTGAACATTTTCACCATTTGCATCTCATTCACACTTACCAGTCAGCAGCAGGCAGGACACCAGCTGGATTCAGGCGAAGGACTGGATGATAGTCTCGCGATGAGCTACGGCTCTGACAGCGTGTGTTCTCGCGGTAGTTCGTTTGCCACCACTCATCGCCCAATGACTTGTTAAAAGCCAGGAGCGCTGCTCTTTGCTGGTAAATGCGCTTTATCGCTTTCTATTAAAAAAACATGAAAAGTTATTTCAAGTATGAACATATATAGCTTGTTTCAGGGTTAACTTGCTTTTGAAGTAAATACTTTAATAACATCATTCATACAATCTGACATATGACACACAGGCTTTTTGTGCTGTCATAGAGTCCCAACAACTAAACTCATTTTAAATGAAAGCCTGTAGGCAAGCCTGCTTGAATAATTAACACAGGAGTCATCTTAATGAATAAGTAAATGACTGACTGTAATAGGATGCCAAGTGATACTTCCTGGCAGTAGCCTACTGTGTTTCACAATGAGGTGACAGGAGGGAGCAAAACATAGACTGAAGCAGTATTATTGCAGGTTTAAGCCTGAGTTTTAATTCTCTTAAATATATCAAGTATTTCTATTCATTCATTTCTTACTGTGTACGTGTGTCATCTTCTTGGTGGCATGTTGATGCAGTGGTTAGGGCTGTTGCCTCACACTAGGACTGTTCCTGATTCAAACCCTGATCAGAGTGTGTGGAGTTTGCATGTGTTCCCTGTTCCTACATGTGGTTCCTCCAAGCATGCAACTGTTTGGGGTCCCTGGCTAGTGTGGGAGGCTGACCTACCTAAGGGGGCTCCACCTGACTCCACTCAGTCCTGTTGCAAGTGGCATGCATGATTTTATTTAAACCAATGATATATGCCATTGATGTAGAAAACAGCAAACCTAATGACAACAATGAAAGATGCTCAGAGAACATGAAGGGGATTTATCCTTCTGGGAGTGAAAAACAGAAGATTTTTTAAAAAGCAATACAATATAATGCTAAAAAACTAAATTCTCCTAGTCTAACCTCACATAATTTCTTTGTTTACTCTGACTTTTAACATTAGTTAAAGAAGGCTAGCCTAGTGGAGCAGTCTAGTGTGTCCAGTTCTGTGGGCCGTGACATGACTGAGCAAGTCAGAGTTGGGACACTGGCTGTCAAACTGTTAGTGCATCTAGAATGCTAAAAGAACATAAAAGTCAGTGGTCACAGTGTTAACACATCATAACCAGTCTATGTTGTCTTGGGCATTTTATGAGAATAAACACAATCTCTGCTTTCTGTAGTCACTTTTTACCCATTGCATTATACTGTAGGACATCAGTAAGGAGTAAGGAATCAGCTAACTTGAGCAACAAATTGGGACAAGTGTTTTCTAAATTACTAAGGTGCACTGGTGTAAATTATTGTGCTATATGTGAAGTGTGGTGTGGATATTTATTGTATTTTTGGTATCTGTAGTGTACACCTAGTGGTTTTATTATCTAAAAACTTTAGTGGGCAGGCACCTGCACATAAAATCAATTCTCTGTACTGGAACTATTACACTGACCCTATCAAATAAAATTTAAAAAGTAAACAATGACTAGTGAAGAATATGCCTAAGAATAATATGAATGCTGGTTGGAGGGGCCCCCTGTGAATTTTTGTCCAGGGCCCTGACAGATTCTAGAGTCACCACTGCCTTCAGATAATCAGGTTTCCTTCCATAGTCCAAAAACATGCACGTTAGGTTAACTGGTGATTCTACATTGACCTCAGATGAGAGATTGAAAAAGTGCTTAAAAATTGAGAATTAATGTGTGATGTATGATTAAATGTGACTGTAGTCAAAAGCACTATGATTGGTCTAGTCAGTGGACTAGAAAAGAGCTATATAAATGTAAGTACAGTACATCACTATATTGTATTTTATACATGCATGTAAGTCCAAACTGCTACAGACTCACTTCCTGTATTCTCTTATGAGATGTTTTTGTTATTCTTTTCTGCAGCCATCTCTCTGAAAAAAGAGGACTTTGAGTGACCTTAAATAAAACCAAGACTGAGAATTAACACATTGGGTGCACTGCCTTCTCTCTTTCTTGTTTTCACTAATGGTTTGTACACATGAATAAATGACACCAATCCTGCAGTCAAAGGTGAGTCCAACATTTGCCTCATTCCTCATCTCTGCTGTGTGTCACTCAGTGGTCCAGTAATAGATGTGTTTATCAATTCGGTGGTGGAAGCAGAGGAATAAAGAGGGGAGCAGATGTTTGCAGCTGCAGACCAGATTATGGGGTGGAGTGGATGGTGGGGGGAGCATGCAGAGTTTGTGTGTGCGGGGAGCTTGGGAGGGTTACAGGGGGGTTACAGCGGGCCCGGGTGGTGGCAAGAGAGGTAGGGTGGGGAGTTATGACTTAAAGGAGCCTTTCCTCTGAAGTGTCTGCCAGCGTGCACCCCAGCAAACACAATCACAAGTCTCGTTGGTTCTGCTAGCTGAACTAATGAGGGCCTGCACGTTGAGGGCAGGGGCTTTGATGTTCTGGGTAGCTGGCTCCTTGTGTTTTCTCTCCCGCTCTCCTCTGCCTGTCCCACATCAAAAATGAAAGGGGAGTTGAGAAGCAGATGTTTTGAGGCATGTATTTATACAGAGTACACTTTATTCACCCGCCACCATACCCCATTTGTCCTTTGCTTCTGCATCTCTGCTGTATATGGAGCAAGGATCTATCTCACTATCTTCATATCCAACTAAATGCACTAAATCGCCTTATTTATACACATAATCATGATGTCAATCAAAGTGGGTAACTTTTCTCTCTCCTTACTTCCTCTCTCTGCCTGCCTTTCTTTAATTTCGGCTCAGTCTGGATGTCATTACTAGGGGGGCAGTCAATGTGTTGCTATGCATGTGTCTCTGTCTACAACGATGAAGGGGAGAATGAAGAAGAGAAGAAAAAGGGGTGAACAGAGTGAGAGAGAGAAAGCAATCCCATCCACCAACCTCTGTCTCACACATGGTTAGAAACAGTGACAGGAAATTCCCCATTGCAGCAGCTCCAGGGTGAAATGATAAAGGAATGAAGAAATTCAAACCAGAAATCCAGTCCCTTATCATTCCATACCTCTCACTGTCTCCTTTTTATCCCTTCTCTAAATAGTAAAAAAGATAGAACACTCAATTCAGCCACTGGCACTGTCATTCCTTCAGAGTCCAGGGATATTTACTGAGGTCCATACAAACAAGACTTAATTGGCATTAAATCCTATGTGGCAAAAAGCCTTTCTCAGCAGGCCAAGCATGGAGACAGTTTGGATTATCTAAGATATCAAGGAATGTTGCTACCATAAATCAAGTCAAGTGGTGACAGGAGTATTTTGCTAAATCTACAGTTCATTTGTGCACACCACCATGCATGTTTTTGATTGTGCATTGGTGCCAGTATTTCTACATGACCTTGTACATAAATGCACGCATGTATTTATGTGCATGTGTTTATATTTGTATCGTCTGTCTCCCAGGTAACAGGGATACAGCGTCCCAAAAGCACGTGGTTCCGAAAGTCCCTTGCTTGGCTATGAACTCTGGACAGATGATCCCCTTAGATGCGCGCACAGCAAAGACTGGTATAATCACCTCCATTCTCTGCTCTCTTGATGCTTCTCTCCAGTAATAAAAGTCATACTTTAAGGAAACAATATCCTGCAGCCATAAAAAGTCCTTCTCTCAGCATGAAGTGGCCATAAAAAAGGCTCTCACCTCCCAAATCTGTAGTGCATAGAGCTTACCCCCCATTTACACAGCAACAGACACACACACATTCAAATATACACACACCCTTCAGCGTCATTTCAGGACTAAAGTAGGTCCATCTCTCACTTTGACATGTAGTACATGTGGGAAGAATCTGAGGAGTGCTCAGACTGATGAAATGGACAAAAGCAAGCACGAAATATCAAGAACCCGGTCACAATTTCATAGGAAAGTGACACAAATCATACTACAGTTTTACCAAGAGAAAGCATATTTCTGCCACAATAATGATATGGGTTCATAAAAACTATGACCACTAGCAGCCATTCTCATGAAGTAATTACTATTGTTACCAGTACATAAATAAATCTGAATGATCAGCTGTGTAGTCTAGACAGTTGAAGGACTGAATTTGTTTCCAAAATGGATGCTGCTTCCACTTTCCTTAGTATACAAGCTTTGATAAGCTTCTAAAAGTCCTGCGTTTCAGAAAGCACTCTATCATATGCATCAGTCCTTTCGAAACATTTCTTCTTCTGTTAGTAAAACCTGTTGTCTAGAAAGTGTCTGAGATAGATTCCCAAATTAGTGGTTTTGCTCTGAGTCACAAATTTAAAATACTGAGTATTATTTTGGTGGTCATTAGAGGAGCCCAGTAATATTTAAGATAAACTGCAACTGCAAAAAATGAGTCTGTTCTCTAAGAGCACTGGTTCCCCATCCTGAACCACGTGGCCACATCAATCTGTCATTTACTGTAATGAAAACGACAGGCTCTAGTACAATAATAATATTAATAATAATACATTTACAAATATAGACATAGACATTACAATACACTGTTACTGTACAAAAAGGTGAGTCAGCATGTAGACATTGAAATAGATGCTCCTCTGTTGTTAGTCTTCTTTTTTGTGGAACAGAAACGATGAAGTATAGGCCAGTTTCATGGCTGAAAGGCTAGCGTCTAAACAGACCATGGCAAGACAAATGACATGAGTCACCTCTTCAATCTCTGACTCGGCATTTTGAGAATAACAGCGTCTACAAAAAGAAAATAGATCCCAGATGATGGACAAAAAAACGGGGGGAGGTGGATAAACAGATTCTCTGGGAGAGTTACACAAGGAGCAAAAACAAAAGCTCGAACAACAGGAGTGGGCAAAGGGGCAGGCTCGCCATCTTGAGTCCTATATGGGTAAAAACAGTTCAGACTGGGGAAACTGGCATCTACTTGCACACATTGACCCACTCTGTGTGGCGGCACTCCTCGCATAGCACATAGCAACACCAGTGAAATCTGCAATTGCAGCGCTCGCTGCGTGTCTGTTTCAGAATGTTGTGCCCACGGCCACAGCACAGTGAGCTGCAGCTGTCTGTGCTGTAGCTAGTTTTGTTGCAGATGCGTCCTTGTGTACCTGGAGAGTCTATGGACACATCGTGCTCACAGAAATCAGGAGACTTCTCAAAGTACACCAGCTCTCTGGACATGCTTCGACGACGCCCTCCACCAAGTCCCCCTGTGTTTCCACTGGCGCCATTTTCTGTCCGAGGATTGAAAACCCCATTGTTCTTGTTCTGAGAGTTGACAAAAATGGCTGACAGGAACTTTTCTTTGAGTAAAGAACCCACAAGCCGGAACTCTGGAGACACATGCCAACAGGTCTTAAACTGACAGCTCCCTGATGTGCCGTGACATTTGCACTTCCTTGTCATGTTGTCGGTCACTATCTGTGCAAAGAAAGACAAATAATGTAAGCAACAATGGCCATAATGATGATGAGTATGACTGCTTTCTGAAGTTTGTAAGAAAAAAATTTGAAACACATTATTCACCTGTCGTCCGACACGGCTGTTATGTATTCTCATGCGAGCATGGATATCTCTTGGAGACCCGCGAGAGTCAAGCCAATCCCTGGAGAAACGGTCCCCAAAACGGACGTCATGACTGCACCCCCCCCACTCCCAGGTGTCTTGCAGAGAGCTTAATTCATCCGGTATAGGCTTGAGAAGGGCCGAGGGGTGGATAGAGCGCAGGTTAGTGGGAAGGTTGCCATGGTGACCATTTAGTTCTGAGGGTAATGACCGTGTTATGTCAATGCCTACCCCACCCTTCTGAAGCGTCTGCAGCTGCAGCTGTGTGAGTTTCAGCCGGATCTTGTCATCGTCCTGGCGACGCTTGGCCTCACAGCCACACCCCCGCAACTTGCCCATGCTGCAAGCCGAGGCCACAGAGTGAGCCACACCCGCTGCCAACAAGGCCAGAGAGAAGGCACTTTCACGAAAACCTAGGAGCAGGAGGAACACACTCAGAGAGCTGAAGATGATCACTCACCTGTGGACAGAAAAATCTGCATTCTCAGACCTACACCTTTCTTTAACCCCAGGGTCACATACCATCTAGTCAAGACTATCATTAGCTTGCCTCAGACTCTCACCCCTGTTGAGGATGGTGTTGTGGTGAGGCAGCTTGCCAAAGCCCTCCAGTGAGGAGCAATTCCAGCGCTGGTCTCGTAGCTGGTGCTGGCATTCATGGATGGCCACCTGGATTCCCTGCAGAGCTGATGCTGTCACATCGGGGTTCCGCACACACATCCGTATCTGACGTTTACTCAGGCCTGCCAGCCTTAGGCACACCGAGTTAGGGGTTAGCACTGGATCTCCTGCCACCTTCAGGCTGAGGATATCATTACACAGCACCCTGCAGGGAGAGTGGGGGAAGAAGGGGAGTGAGATGGAGGGGGTGCCATCAGAGCTGGTCAGGAGTTCATAAGTCAAACCCAGAGAAGTATGTAGCAGTGGAAGGGAGTTTACCAGACTTAAAAATTGTGAAAAATACAAAACTTATAAAAATTAAGAGGGCTATGATATTTAAAACACTTCTTTTTTATGGGAAATACTCTCAGCAGTCTAAATCTAGAGGTAATTGCTACACTGCTTCTGACAATGCTCCAGAGTTAGTTGCTAAAAGGAGGGAAAATATAATTCTAAACAGAGTATCCAGCTGAGAACTATCAAAAACAGATTTAAAGACCACAACAACGATATTGAAAGAGCATTTTGGAATGGCTAAGACTTGTTAAATAAGAACCCAATCAATTAACGCTAATTCATTTTTGTTTCATTTTAAACAAAACCAGACCGTGAAATATAACAACTAATGTGTGGGTTTTGACTAAATATGTAAAATATTCATTTAAATAGTAAACTATGTATAGAACTTCCAGAAACTCTGCCGAATCGTTTGTAGCCACAGTCCGCGACTCTCCTGGCGCTCTCAAGTGCACTTACGTTAATGCAGGTGACATAAGTGCTGCTGCCAAAATCAGGAATTGGTCCCAACGGAGTTTGTTTGATAGCTCCATATTGTTGAGCGTCTTTCGCGACGGGACATTAAAACACTGGTAATAAGGTCCTGTGTTGAACAAGAAAATCGAAAGGACGAGGAGTGCAGTTTTATCGATGCACAGCCAAACGACCGAGGAGTGAAGACGGAGAACAGAGGAGGTCGGAGGAGAGAATAAAGTGGAGGGGGGATAGACAGAGGGGAGGGGAGTAGATGCCTCTACAGGCGACTGTTTGCAAAATATTGGCCAGTATGAGAGTTGGATCACCAGTTGATACTATAATTATATGATAATGCTATCATTCATCCAAGCGTAAAATGACGTCTCCAAACTTTTACGCACACTTTCCAAGCCCTGCAGGACAACGATCTCATTTTAAGTAGGTGATAAAAAATAATGGATCCAATGACCATATTTATTAAGATAAAAAAAAAAATTAATTCACTTAGTCCCTCTCTTTGTTAGCGAGTCTGGAGATTAGGTAACATGGACCTACATTTTCGGGGAGAACAAAGAAAGCCTGCGTAAAATGAAATATGGAAAGTCAAAGAAGATTTTGTTCATAAAGTGGTGAGATATTTTAAATAATGAAGGGGGAGGGGAGAGCCGCTGGTTCCACTGTACGACAGAGAGGCAGCAGCAGGCAGGCGGCTCTAACAGACCCTCCAACAATACTGTTTTTAGTCATGTGGTTCCCCCTTCCTCCCACCTCCATCAGAGCGGCTGTTCTTCATTGTCGCGCTTGAAACAACTTCACTGTGTCAATCTAAAGTCTCTATCTTAAAATTAAAATATGTATGGCTAGAGTAAAAGATTGAGTTTTGTTATGTACTATGTTATGGCACAATTACAAAAATCCAGTGACAAATGATAACTAGGGATTCGATGAAATGGGCGATTGATGGATATACTAGAAAGTATCTACTGAAGACAAGCATCACGCTTATTTCTCAAAATTCTTTTGGCCACTATTGAGTAGGCTTATGAAACCAGTCACCCAGGCCTTCTTTGTGGACACGTACCAATCAGTATATTGATCCAGGTTATCCAAATTAAGCATACCATTGCTGCTGGGAGCAAAAGGTGCATGTGTGCTACTTTCATAAAATTAAGTTAAAACCCCCCTCGAACACGGTTCGCTTAGTGACACCAATTCATCTAATCTCCTTCCATTCCCTAAGCTGCAGCAATGAAAAGTGCATTAGCATTCTGCCTTGGTGTGTATATCTAAGTGGCTTAAAAAGTGATTTGAAGTTGATTTGTATATAAAAGGCCCCCTTTATCCGGATTGAAGCTCTAATCTGCTCGGTGTCGCATGACTGCTCCAGGAAACCCGTTTGAGCAAATTCATATAAGACTCGAGTAAGAACGTAGGATAGCTGTCATTAGAGCCCCCCCCTTTTTTTTCATTTTACAAAAGCCTACTTCCTTTTACTGTCATCTGAGGGAAAGACAGAGAGGTGAAGAGGAAGGGAGCGAGATTACTCAGCCTACAACCTCTGCAGTGACTAATACAGAACATGCAAATTAGCAGATAAATGTCACAAAATGAACCAATATGGAGAAGTTTGGGGACATTTAAGCTCGCTCCTAGTCTGAGGTTTGATGGAGATGCCGCAAAATGGCTCAAGCTGTGATTACACAGGGCTACATTGCATCGAGGGAGGTCTGCAAGCCAGATGTTTGGACTGGTTTTTATCCTTACTCGTCCCCCTCTTTTCCTGGTTCATCATACGTCAAACCCCTGATTGGAGACCATATTTCATCTCTTCCGCGTTTGAAAAATATTTAAGTAGCCCAGCAGGCAGTGTGAGTTATAGCACAACTAAGAGCTTATAATTACTTCTGAATGTATTCCCGTTTCGTTGTGATGTGCGTGTGCACTCCTGGATTTATAAAACCCGCTGATGATGTTTTATTGCGCTGAAACTGATATTATCAAAGTATAAAACTCCGTTTAAAATACTAATTCTTATTCATAACAATTAATAAAACTACATTTGTAAAGTTTCACCATAAAAAGGGGAGATGTGCAGAAATGGTCTTAGTCACTGCACATTTTGAGAGCGCATTTGGAGAGAGGAGGAGATGCGGTTAGGGAGTAGGCTAATCCAACCACCGGGTAAAAAGGGCAGCTTCAGATGGCTCATATTGCGCTGTAACCATACTGTATCGTGTCACCAGCTTTGAGCGGCGGCGAAGCACCAAAGCGGACGCACCCACAGCATCTGTACCAACACATCACTGCTCCAGGGCCACTTCTCCTCTCAGCGAGACTGGATGCGGAGCCTGGCTGCGCGGTCGGCAGGGAAAAAAAAAACACTCTCAGTTCTAAATTTTTACAGGGAATCGATTCTGTGGCGACCGTGAGATTCCACAAGTAATATGCGCACCACTGTGGACTGCCCTGTTTTTTCTTTTCCTTTCTGCTCACTTGTTTCCTTATTCATTGTGCGCCCTATGAAGAGCATTAACTATCCCTCCCTCCAATCCTATTGAAAAGGCTCCGAAAAAAAACAGAGGGAGATGAGAGCAGCAAATCCCTTTTTTATTCCCCTCGTAGCGCTCAATAAGAGAAGAATGTGTTGCCTATCAGTCACCGAGGGGATCAAGTCTTCGGAACTGTCCCACGCGTTCAATGCGCCGTGCAAAGCATCACTGAAAGAGACAGAGTGAAGAGGACTGCAGCAGCAGTAGCATCCTGCCTGGACATCTCACAGCAACCTGTCTCCACTCAAGTGCCATTTGAGTTAATTACAGCTGCCAGCGTCTCTCACCTTTCGAGTCCTGTCATCGGACTGCGGTGTGGTGAGTATACACACCTTGCAGCTTGGACATTTTGCTTATAATTCAGCTGATCCTTAGGATAACAGTTCCATAGAAATACTATGTCCGAAAAGTGACACAACATTCATTGCCAAAGTTTGTTTTAATTCCTTGTTGTTATTTTTTTTAGATCGACTCTTTTTGCGGGTTTTCATTAGTTTCATTTATTATGTTATTTGTGTATTCATGCCATTATAGACATATTTGGAACTAGACTAAAACTTACACACAAAAAAATGAATGGCAAAACAAGTTGAAATGTGACATTTTCCTCCTCATTTCTGAACTGAAGTCACGATGAGGAGCCTGGCGCTTCTGTTGGGGGTGAAAGCCGCTTGCATCCTTCTGGTGTCCTCGCTCTCCGGCACAGGGGCCGTCAACAACAGCGGCCGGTGGTGGTGAGTTCAGCAGATACTAATGATGCATTAATCCCGCTGGAAACCAATTTGTAAAGTTAGTGTCAGCTTCTAAGACTCCTCTGCAAGTACGGCGTTTTATTGGGTTACCACAGCGCATGCAGCCTGATCGAAATAACGTGTTAGTTCTGGAGCCGCTCATGGCTCCTGTTTAGGAAAAAAAAAGCAACCATATGGTATTAAAAGGCTTAATCCTTTCAGGTTGCTCCACGCGAGCTCAACAGCCAACTATTTAACTTTAAAAAATGTAATTTACTGTGCCTCCAGTGAAATTAACCACAGCACACAGTTTAACAATAAAATAATTACATAATAATTACAGTTTTATATTTTATTTGCGGTGGTTTTAATTCACTCTCTCTCGCTTTCTCTCTGGCTCCCTTTTTGGACACTGCGGTTTGAACACAAGACAACATTTTTCAGTCCAGTGTGGGATAAACTGAATATAGATTTATTTCATATAGCTGATGGAGTCCTATATAGTGTTGCTGTAATACTGCTTACAAGGCGATCATAAACTTTGTGGCAACAGCGCAAAATTTTGATATGAAACCCAACAGTTTAGAATTTTGTCTTGTCTAAAAATGCATAAACTGTGGGTTGGGTTTGTTGAGTGAACGATTTAACAAATGATGCCATTAGATGGATAGGGTTTGCGCGCAATGGCAGTGCGCGTTTAAAAAATTTAAAACGTCATCTGAGATCCAAGAAAACGACAAAAAAAAATCTTGACCTTTGGAATTAAGAAAACACTCAGAAGATGAGATTATTATTAATGTTCCCAGGCCTCACGGCATTACTCTCTGGGTCAAGGCTCTAATAGGCCCAGGTTCGCCCACTATTCGGGATGATAATGCTGAAAAGTAAAACACACCCAATACACTACTCATGAATCAAAAATGCTGACACAAAGACCACAGAAAATGCCGATTAAAGTGGAAAATTATACAGCCTGTGTGCCGAAACACCAAAAAATGTTCTGAAACTTGACAAACCAAATGGGTGCATTTAAAGCCCGTTCAGTGATCCAGAATTTGAATAAAACTGAAGAAGCACAGGTGCCATGTTTGGAAAAAATATGATACAAACTATATTTTTTGATATCATGTGGCAAGTAGACAACTTTAATCTCATTAATGATGCTATAAGAACAAATACTTATGGTTATTTGTTTTTCATGACATTGAGCATGACAGCATATTTTCACAAAGTTGTTCTTTATATTGGGCACAAAGCAATGAATAAAGGCGTACTGCTTAATGACTTGGGACAGGCTGACAGACTGGACATGTATCTGGCTGAGATTGTGTCACTGTCTAAATGAGCATTGCTCACTTGTCTTTAAAGTAATTTAACATACTGTATATGTAAGAGAATCTGATCAGAAAAGACAAGACTGTGAAGTTTAATAGCATGACACAGATACAAACACATGAACAGTGTTGCTAGATCAGCTTTTGTGTCTTAGTGTAATCTTTATTTTGATAATAACATAACACAACCTGAATAATTAGCAGATGAACATAGTTATATATTCTAATCATGAAACTGACAAGTAATTGTATTCGATCCAAGTTTTTATAAAGAGGTAAAAACAGTTTAATGTTATGTGCCAAGAGTGAAATCTACTTTGTAACTGAGAGACAATCTGCCTCCTCATGATCTCGAATGTTAGACTCTGTTTATTACTGTAGTAGATGATGAAAATTGTAATTTGAAAGGAACAACATTCATGGGATACCAAGTGGCATTTTTAACATGTAGAGGGTCACCTAAGGAGTTTCATGCATGAACTAATAGCTCCTTGAATCTGAATTCCCATGCCCTTGTTTGTGCCAGGGGTATTGTCAATGTGGCTTCCTCATCCAACCTCCTCACCAATTCCAAGAACGTACAGTTGGTCCTGGACCCAAGCCTGGCCCTTCTGAGTCGTCGCCAGCGGCGGCTGATTCGGCAGAATCCTGGCATCTTGCATGCCATCGCCGCTGGACTGCACACTGCCATAAAGGAGTGCAAGTGGCAGTTCCGCAACCGCCGCTGGAACTGCCCGACCACCCACAGTCCAGCAGTTTTTGGCAAAATTGTCAATCGTGGTGAGTTCCTTATGTCTTTCTCACCAGGAAATATTTGGGCAATTCTGGGCAGGATGTAACAGAATTTCTTGTACACATCTGAAAGGCTTTGTCTGTAAATATGTACTTTCCAATTTTGGGCAAAAAAATGGGCAATTTCAAGTCCAAAAGCCTGGATGAGGTTCTGATTGGAAGTTTTGATGTTGTTTCTTCAGGTTGCCGAGAGACAGCATTTGTATTTGCCATAACCAGTGCAGGAGTGACCCATGCTGTGGCTCGCTCCTGCTCAGAAGGGGCCATTGAGACGTGCACATGTGATTATCGCCGCCGAGGTCCTGGAGGACCAGACTGGCACTGGGGGGGCTGCAGTGACAATGTAGATTTTGGCCGGATGTTCAGCCGTGAGTTTGTGGACTCCAGTGAGAGGGGCCGAGATCTGCGCTACCTGACCAACTTACATAATAACGAAGCAGGCAGAATGGTAAGATTTTGACACTTAAACTTGCTTTGCTTATCTTTTAGAATTGTCTGTCAGAGTTTCACTTGAACTAAATGTATTTATTATGTATATTTGGTTTTATCTCTCAGATTGTGGGATCAGAGATGCGTCAGGAGTGTAAGTGCCATGGCATGTCTGGCTCCTGCATAGTGCGTACCTGTTGGATGCGCCTGCCCAACTTCCGTACAGTGGGAGACTTTCTTAAGGACCGATTTGATGGGGCATCCAGAGTTGTTTATGCCAACAAGGGCAGCAACCGTGCCTCTCACCGAGCAGATCCCCGACACCTAGAACCTGAAAACCCAGCTCATAAACCCCCCTCTGCCATGGATCTTGTCTATTATGAAAAATCCCCCAACTTCTGCTCCTACAATGTCAAAACTGGCACTTTGGGAACTTCAGGAAGAACATGCAACAGCTCTTCTCCAGGCCTGGATGGATGTGAGCTGCTGTGCTGTGGACGCGGGTTTAAGTCCCGGACTGAAAATGTGACTGAACGTTGCCACTGCACATTTCACTGGTGTTGTCATGTCAGTTGTTTGAACTGCACCAGTACGCGAACGTTACATCAGTGTCTATGATCACAGATGGACACCTAGGCAAATACTTAGGCATAAATGAGGATCAAAGAAGAACTTAGGTAGCTGGCTGAGAAAGCCACAAGCCCACAAGTGGTTTAAGATGTTAGGCTGAAGCTAAAAGCTTTGAGGCAAGTAAACTGATACAGGGAATTTCTGGCACAAATTTTCATTCAGTATTTTTAAATTTAGGAGAAGGACAAAAGCACAAATATGTGAACAGGGTATAGAGGGAGTGTATGTGCTTACTCTATGCCTTTAATGCTTACCATTAAGTATATTAACACTACAACCATGCAAGCAGAATGGAAATTGTCCACATCCCTTAAGTGTTTACACGCTGGGTAAATAGGAGCAAAGGGACAAAAGGATGTGGTGGAGAATTGATTGCTGTAACCAGGTACCACTAGGGCCTTTTTCTCCCCCACAAAGGGCAGAAACTGGACACAATGTTTCACAGATGTTTCTGTGGCCACAGAGCCACAAACATGTGCTCTCATAAACTGGTGAGGACCTCTAACAAGAGGAAGGTTATTTTTTTTTTTTAAAAAGTGTTTTGTTTTCTTTTGCTGAAGTTTGGCTTCCCTACTATGAAGCTGTTTATCTCCCTGGATGGGTTATCTGTTCCAAACTTCAGTACTCAGGAGCTGGACACAACCCAATCTCTTCTAAGTTCCTTGCCACATTTGCCCTTTTTGTTTAGATTTCTCTGGATCCTAAAACACGTCAGCCCTGATGCACCACTCGACTTGTAACAGGATGGTCCTGATGTTACACGACTAAGACCAAGGAAAACATAAACTGACTGAACAAATCTTACTGAGGCAATTTAATTTGAATGTATTATTAATACACTGAATATTATTGCATGACTAGATGCAGTTAAGCAAATCTGAGGGATCAGTATATAAAAAAACTAATAAAATAATGAAATGTGATGACTCAAACACGCTCTTAAAAGAAAACTGATGCACACTCTAGGATATACTTTGATGAAACAAAACTACACAGAATTTCCACAAATGCATGTAGGAAAAATTCATATATTCAAATAATAGTTGGCAAATGGTGCATTACTTCATATTTCATATTAGGTTGTGTAAAGAAGAATATAGCCCCTGCAGGTAAAAATACATACTATATATCAGCTAAGAGAACCAAAATGATGTAAATATTAAACTATCTGAATATATTTATGAAGACATCACTTGTAAGTTTTCTAAATGTATTATGTGCCTGTCATTGGCTTGAAAACAAGTCAGGAGATGTTTTGATCTTTTGGCTTTTTCTATTTAGGTATAATGTAGCTGATTTAAAACCAACTATTGCTAGAAACGGACTGTTAACTCTTCCTTGCTTGTTTTCTGTAAAAATAATTGTTTTTTTGGTCATGCACTGAATATTCACCTTTTTTATAAGTGTAAATATAAAATATTTATTTGTAAGGATTTTTATACTTTTATAGAGAGATGTAAGAGAATACATTTTTAGATTTTAAGCAAAAGATTTAGCTTCCAGTTCATTTTGTACTGTATGATAGAACAATAAAGTCTATATTTTCAATTAAGTTGCCCTCATGAATGTGTCAAAAGATGCTATTATGTGTGTTGTAGTTGCTGTATTTGAGAGAGTTTTGACATCAGACCAAGCGAACATATAAGCCTGTCCCTGGGTGTCCTTTGCTTAATCCTATTACCACCATCAAAGCAGCCTCTTTCTCCATCTTCACAAAACATCCCTGCATCTGTGCCAGCAGCCACAGAGACAGACCTTGCTTATCCAGCCACATACCTTATTTTATACAGTGAAGGAGTTTCTTCATTTGCTTAATGTCCAAAAGAAATAAAGAAAAAAATGTGAAACATAATCAAAATCTTCAACACCTGGCAACCTAGCTAACCACAGGAGTCTGGAAAGCTTTGCACTTCTTAGTGCACTGCAGTTAAGGAGCAAGCAGGATCACCCAGACAGGGCACAGTGGAGGCAAAGTAGTAGGCAAAGGCAACATACTGGGATGAGAAACCTTCTGAATTAGCATGGTATTACACGGCAGAGCAGTCATCTGTGCTTGTGTTATGAAATTAGAGGAAAAATGTAGTGAAGTAAGAAGAGACTGATCACAATCTGAAATGAAGTTTGGAGTTTCATTCTGTGCAAGAACAAATCACAGTAACTGAACTGAAATACCGCAAATTCAGAATTCCAAACAAGTGAAGTGGAAAAAATTTAACTGATCTGAGAAGAATAAATGTGAATTCTATAGCACATGATATGGTTTATTGTGTAAAACTGGGAGATATCTGGAGCTGACAGAGTGAAAGCAAGCACAATTTGAAATTGAGGCAAATCTGGCTAGAAAGACAAATAATCAGCAATCATGGGCAGACAGAAACAATAGAAAGCAAAAGTGGTAGATTTTTTAGAAAATAGGCAAAGCAGAGTTCAAATCCCAGGCATGAGAGTGAGGTGGGAGAGGAGGTGGAGAGAATGAGTGGAGGGGGTGCTGCCTGTGGGAGTGCTGAGGAGTCAGTGATAATTAGCTCAATTAGTGACAAAGGCAGTGTAATAAATACCGACTTAGTGTCTGGGTCCCTGCTGGCCTCTCCCTGCACAGCCTGCGATGTGGCCCTGGCCTGACGGACAATTCATTAAACTGACAAAATACCCCACCGTCCAGGCGTGACGCAGCGAGTTAGCCCCCTACAGGCCCAGCTCATTGTTCTAATTGTCTGGGCTGGAGTCACTTTGTGGCCGCCTCCTCTTTCACCCACCCCGCCTTCACACTCTGCCTTCAGAAAACCCATGGAGTTAATGCCACTACCTTACTCTGCAAGTAGGTGATCGGCAGGTTGGAAAAAAAACAGTAAGAGTTCCTTGGGGTGGGGCTGCTGGGGGGGAGGCAGTGGGATTAGCGAATGGAGGTTGCCTGGGAGTGCTGGGAGCAGCACTGATCGGAATGTAGGAGAGATGAGTCCAGAAGCTCGGATGTGGGACAAAGCGAGAGTTAATAAGGAAAGATTGAAGGGGCTGGCGACAATGGGCTGCCACCCGAGTCGAGATGAAATTGCTTCCGAGGATTATTGGGAGAGGGTGTGAGCGTTGTAGGGTTTTTGTGTGAGTATGAGTTTAGTTGGGTATTTGTGTGTTTGTGCTTCAGTGTGTGCAGGGGTAGGGGGAGTGCTGGATTGATGGCTGCCCCTCTGGTTGGGGAGCAGGGGACCAAGGAAGGCTAACCGGCTGTTCCCACAGTCTGTTCTGCTGTAGCCACCTTTGACACACGGAGCTGTCAGGCGGCAAGCAGGCAGCTATGGTGAGAAGGGCACAAACAAAAACAACAGTTCCACTACACAAAAGTCACTCGCTTTATGGATGGCCAGTGGAGAAGCACAGACTGGAGGAGGGAAATAGGGAAGAAGAACAGAAATGTTTGACAGGGAGGATTAAAAAATGAAATACAGATGGTACAAAAGTGTACAGTTGAGTCCTGTTTTGGTTTTGTTACTGTTTTGTCAGTATCTCAAGATAACAATAACACTGCATCCAGATGCAGCTTGTTCATGACTGAGCTATGCCATGTATCATATTGTTAGTACCTTTAAAAATTTGTTACCATGGTTACTTGATCAATTTCCTTTCACAATAATTTTGTTTTCTATTTTCATGAGGGAAAAGGGTATATCTGGTCTTTACAGGTCATAACAGGCTAAAGGGTCAGGGTTAATGGGGTAATTTTGCTAATTAAGTAACTCAACAGTGAGAAATAAAGTCACACTGGCTGCAGTTGACCTGAGTGCCATGAAAAATAGGAGTTAATGATCTTAAGCAAGGTAATGGTTTTCACTTGCACAAATGCTGCAAACTGGTCAATCCCCAAAGAACAAGCAAAAGAAGATGGCATACTGAAGGCGCAGCAGCTTCATATTAAAATTCCTGCTACAGTTTGGAAAAATGTTTGCCTGTTGGGTGGAGCTGGCTTTTAATTTGAAGGAAGCATGATAAATAATTTATAATTGGGTTGGGCCACTGCACCAAATGAAAGGCTGTTTACAATGTTTGTGATTGACAGTGTGGTGTGGCATGGGTCTGGCACGCAGCAGTGATTTGAGTTCAATGCTGACTCGACATTTCATTGTTATCCTAGCATTCAATTATGGGCCAATTTTAAATTAATTTGGGACATTGTTATTATAGGAACACCCATATCAAGCTTGTGTAATAATCAGAAGAATTAGCTTGATGCCATTAAGTGACCACAGGGGTATTATGTAATAAGATATGCATTTACAGCCTCATTGCTCACAGATGAAATAAAGAATTTGATAAACTAAAATTTACCAAAAGTTACAGAAAACTACCAAGTGGATTAATAGCGGTCAGTCTAGTGGGTCAGATTTATTCAGATGTATTGCAGAATTCTAGGAAACGATAAAAAGAGCATGAATGAGCATATGTGTTAAGTTTGTGCACATAGTCAAGCCAGCGTGTGTGTGGGTGTGTGGATGGCAGCTGGGAGGCAGACACGGTCCAGGAGAATCATCCCCTAGCAACTGACCTTTTCGCCAGATGGCAGCTCCAGAGTAACAGCCACCCAGCATCACAATGGCTGTGGCCTCCTAACATCTCCATCACTTCATCATCTTCTGGCCTTCCACAACCTGTCACACAGGATAGATTTAACCCAGCAAATGCACATATGTATATACATGCTCAAGTATCCTTGTGCTTATCTTCCTGCTTCAAGCCTAAACTTCTCAAAACATCAGTGTGAGTCTGCATTCATCTTTTCCCATGTTTCTGGGGTGTGCAGAAGGCCAGTGGAAGGGATGAGAGGAGGACTGATTTAGGAGAGACAGTGAACACTCATCACTGTCCGCAAACCTTCAGACACTCTCAAACCACTGTTTTCCGTTGTTGGGTTTTCTGCACATTGTGAATCAGGGTGGGAATGTGGACAAACCACTTGACCATGGTGAGCAATCAGTACGATGTCTGTGGTCAGGCTCAGTGCCCCAATGGAGTGAGATGGAGAACAAGCCCTGCAGTTAAGGTGGGAGGGATATAACTTTGCAGCGTGTTTATATAATGTGTATTGGCGTGTGCGTGTGTGATGTGCCAGTGCTTTTCACACATGTATAAAAATGTTTTCAATTCCAGCTTCCTGCATGTGAACAAACATGAGTGAATGTGCTTGGGGTAATAATATATTTTGAGTTATCAACACCCTCACATGCATACGTACACTGCAGGAACTCTGGATTGCCTTGGCTTGATGGCCTTTTCTCTGTTGGCCCATTTTTTTGTTGATATTAAATTCTTTACTAAACCTCAAGACTACAGAGATAAAAATCTCATCATGGACCATCACCTCTAACTAAACACCTAAAAGTGCTCCTCAGTTCATTACAAACACCAAATGGCCTACTTTAGGTATCATTTGACAAAAGACTTGAAATGCACAGGCTGTAATTTTGTGAGAACAATTCTCCAACAAGAAAAAGTAAAACTCCCCAGTCACGCGTCTGTGAATGGTTAACCTGGCAAAACCAGACATGTGACAACAAACAGATAAAGTGCCATGTCAGACTGTGTTCCACTCAGATTAAGCGTTTTAGATGGAAAACTGTGCGTCAGAGTGCAACTTTAAACCACGACGTATTCTAGGGGAGACGATATGCTAGCAAACACTGTAAGAACTCCAGTAAACAGAGCCGTAATGATAGGGAAAGATTTTGGGAAAGGACAACCAACAGTAGAATATGTTTACAGACATCTGACAATGTATGGATACAGAGTAGCAACATTTCAGCTCTGAGATCCACATGAAACATGAGCATAAACTATGGTGGAATCCATGTGACACAACATAAGCCTGTGCATAATTTCACCTGTCAGCAGCTTTGAAGCATGCATTTATTTAAATTAAACAGACAAGTCAGTGATAAATTGCACCAAGACGTGTCTGGCTATATTGAATGTTAACACTTCTCCTCACCCAAATCTTTCATTGTGAAACTGTCTATTACTGGATTTGAATGTTTTACTTGCCTAAGTGTGAGATCAATGAAATCTGACTGACCACAGTGTGGTTCACATAATTTATTGCTTTTCACTTAATCAGTAAAGATGAGCAAGCTTGTTTTTTCTGTTGGTTGTTATCTCAAGCCCAACTATGAATCAATTAACAGCACTGAGACATTTCTGATGGCATGTCCTACTTACTGTATCTCTGTTCTAGTATTACTGTTGCAAACAAAAAGCAGAAATGCTCTGTTTTTGCTTTTAATTCCAAGCTGTGTTTTACAGCGACAGTGGGCGAGAACTCAGTACTGACACAGCAGCACAGGAATGTTTATTTGCTGCAGTTTAGGAGCTGAGTGGCTTGCAGGAACTATGACACATTCCTGTGTCACTGGCTCTCCTGCTTACAGGCACACTTTGACATTCACACGCCGGCACCCCATGTGTTCGTTCATAGCTTCACAGATATGTGCAACTATTGCCTTCCATTGTGTCCTCCACGCCTTCAACAAAACGTGGCACCTCTTGATTCTGAACGCATGCCCAATCTGTACACTCATTCATGGTGACTAAGTCTGACATGACTTACATGGCCTAGTACTTCCCTTGTGCGTATCAGAGTGCATGTGTACTGTGCCTTGAAAATGAATTACTCAAAACTTACTTCAGCACTATAGGGGAGCTCAAAAAGTGTGCGAAGTGCATGTTATTGTGAGTTATTATGTGTATGTGTGCACTTCTATGCTTGTGTGGCTGGCTGAGCACACCTCTCCATCTTTCTCTCTGCAGTCCTATCCATTATCCACAGCATCTGGCAGCCAAAGCCTGTAAAGAAGACATTTCTCTTGGCAAGTGTTTTTTAAAGGCAGTGACACAGGGGACAGCCAACCACAGGAGCCACACATCTTCCAATCCACATTCATACTGAGAACTGCTTGCATAAGAGAACCGCCCAGTCTCTTTTTCTTGCTCTCACTCAAATCACACAGATTTTCTCTCTGTGTCACACTTAAAACACACACAAGATACTGCTCCCACCCGCTTCTGTCTCTTTGCAACATACGCACCCAAGCTTTGGGACCTAATCACTTCCAGAGCCCCAGTCATCCTAAAAAAGGTGCCAGCAATCTTTCAGTACATTTTGCACCCCACAAGGTTCCTTCAGGCCTCAAAATTAATATTGTTTTATTGATAATTGCAATGCACTGGCTGCTCTTACACTGCAAAAGCTCTACGTGTTGCTTTTTCACATACAGATATGTTTGATTTAGACACACCAAACACTGCATGTTTTTGACATGTAACATCCAAAGTGCAAAGTCAAATGATGAAAATTGCTCTGTAAATGTCATCGTTTGGGGTGAAAGTGCCCTGAACCAACAACACTGTCTTAAAGAGGGGACTAATTGTACCCTGAGACCACCTGAATGTGACCTTGCTTGACACTCAGCTGCTCAATAAACACATTCTTAGCATAATTGAAATGGCACAATAAGAGCATTAATTAAAACCACATGCATCTTGTCGCCTGTTCAGGGTACAGCTGCAATGAGTAGCTTCTCTGAACAGCAAGCATGTGGGAAGACATCATTGTTTTATTTGGCACTAGTCACAATGATTTCTGGCATCTGGATCTGCTAGAACACAAATGGGTGTGTTAGCTTGATAGAATAATGATTCTGATTTTGATAGGCTATCAGCTCCCCATCTGTCAAGCAGCCAGACAATTCAGATGATAAATTTTCTGAGATAGAAACAGCTTTGTTTGAGAGCAGCTTGATTCACTTCTCAAACTATGAACTAGTTAACTTATGAAAACCTGTGGGGTGAAAGTGACTTAGGTGAAGCATATGCTGTCTTTTCTACACAAGTTTAAATCCGTGCAAGTGTTTACCCATGTTTGCACTTGGAAAGGGTCTCTCGACTTTTTTGTAGTTTAAATCTGGCACCTTCCTTCTTTGGCTTCATCTTCAAGGTCATTATCTGAGACCCAGGAAAATAACTGTCAAAGTCAGATAAATTACCCCACTGAAGAAATTACTGCCTTCCTATCTACCTACCTATTGTACTTTTGATCTCACCTGTCTGTGAGCCAGTTCTATAGGTAGGGTACTCTATACATACCATAGGTATCCCTGCAATGATTTTAATAAAAAAAGACAACAACTTCAAAATGAACACTCAGATATCCAAAGGTGGGAAGTAACAAAGCATAAATACTTTGTTACTGTACTCAAGTAGAGTTTTCAGTTACAGTTGAAACCAGAAGTTTACATACACTGTGTAAGAAGACACAAACATTTTTTCTCACTGTCTGAAATTAAATCAGACTAAACTTCTCCTGTTTTAGGTCAGTTAGGATTGTCAAAATTATTTCTATTTGCTAAATGCTGCAATAATGAGAGAGAGAATATTATAGAGAGATTTTATTACTTTCTTCGAAGTCAGAAGTTTACATAGATGTCCTTATTTGGTAGCATTGGCTTTAAACTGTACGACTTGGGTCAAGCGTTTTAGGTATTCTTCCACAAGCTTCTCACAATAGTTTGCTGGAATTCTGGTCCATTCCTCCTGACAGAACTGGTGTAGCTGAGTCAGGTTTGTGGGCTGCCTTGCTCGCACACGCCTTTTCAATTCGGCCCACA